>WEDG01014165.1:0-10862 GCA_017591395.1 Schistocephalus solidus
AATTTATCCAACCCCTGAGCACAGACGCCAACCAAAATCGTCATTTACGAATTAATCTGGCTCGATATTTACTGGAATGTGCTGTTTTTAATGTGTCCTTATCTGTAAAACGAAATAGTCAAGTGAGCAGCACGCGAAAGAACCAGATGTGTACACAAGAAAAGCACGTTTATTTGCTTTATTTTTCGGATTTTCACTGATTCCCTTCCTCAGAGCCCGTCACATATGAGAGATAATCGAGACATATAGAGGCCAATTATAATGTCTAATAACCCACCATGCAAAAGAAGGAATAGTTCAAAAATGTTTCGGATGTTACCGTAACTTTTATAAGCTCAAGCGGTTCCCGTAGATTTAGGTCCATTGCCAGAGCACCTTAACATTTATAAGTAGCATGTAATGGCGACTTTGCTTGAAAAGGCAGTCGTAGCAAGCTCGGTCAGTCCTTTTTTGGTGATTCGTCGCCATTGACTATCAAATGAAGCAAAATGTATTTCGTTCTGCGTACTGGTGTCCGAGTGTATGCTGCTGAAAGCCAATACATCACAGTGCAGTATTCTTCTCTTTGACAGATCGCTGGACAGAAACATCAGAAACTTTATGTAGCTCAAAGTGCATGTAATCCGATGTCATATACGGGACATGCAACATCATGTCGGCGTCATTTTTTACCTAACCAGGATTTTAAAATGTTTTTCCTTACAGTTATTGACATGAATTTTCATAATGTTAAGCAGTATCCATGTGAACTTTGCAGTGTAAATTGTTAGCGAAATGTAATATGTTCCTCCTCTTTTGCGCGCTTGCATAAATTCTGCCTTACAGGTGGCTTAGTGGGACGCTTATTCATGGTGACAATGCGTAGCTTAGTGCATGCAAGTACACCTCCATCCGTTTGTTAAAGTTAAATGAAATAACCTTTCCAAAATTATCTGACAAGTGCATACCTTACATTAGAATGCATAAAAAAATTAGATGCGCAGCAGTTGACTTAGGGGATACAATTGCTTTGGTAGTACTAACTTTTCTTTTGAAGATACCATTTATATGCCAAGTTTAAAACCAGCATTTTACGATTGCAACTAGAATGCTTTTTAAAATAAGCCGTGTAACAATTACACAGGCTAGTATATTATGCAAATCATGATTACCTGCACTTTAAATACATTTAACGTCAAAACTAAGTTCAGGCAATCTTTTCCGTTAAATTTCAACTGGCTGTAATAACATTAGAAAATTTTAAACTAACTGGAGTATATACCATGATCAGAAGGCGTGTTCTATACTATTCCATTTTAATTTACCCATATTTATTCATATTTTGGTTCCTTAATCGTAGATTTCTTAAACGGAATTTGTTCTAAAAATGTATACTGCATAGCATAAAATGTTCGCATGGGTAGGAATGTGTGTATTTAAGCTTAGTTAATTTTGAATTTAAAAACCTTTCATTCATATCAAGAATACGGACATAAATGATTTTTTGGTCCATTTACATTTACGAAAGTGTTAACTTTCCAAACGGATTTCACTTACGTTTAGAAAAAGGTCAAATGTGATACTCAAGAAAAAAAGAGAACATGCCAATTTAAGCGATCTTGCTATTTGAATTTTAGCAACCTCGATACAGTTATGCATTATTGGATCAGAAATCATTGAAATGCGTAAATGCATTTTGAACTTTAGATTTAAATGAAAGGCCGTTTGAAATTCAGAAATCACACGGATTCTATTTCGTAAGAGCTCGTTGAGATTGACGATCCCCGCTCTACTTGGACAATCTGACCAGGCTTGATAAAGAAAACACAATTACGACACAAATTAGCACTGAAAGGTTAGCATCCTCGTTGAGCATTAAGGTGAATAATGGCTGTAAAATATCACATAGAAAATTTGCCGAATAAATTATATTCTAATTGACACTACATATAACAAAATTTATAGAGGATTGCTGATTCCGAAATAGTGCATAGTTCAAAGCAATATTACGCTAACGTGATAGTTCTATTAAGCAGCCAATTGATGAATTTTCAAAAGCCGTCTTGACTCTGGAAATTCAACTTTAATTTTTTCAAGAATTGGAAAAAATCTTACATCACAAGTAAACCATCCGGCAAGTTTGAACTTCCTCGTCAAAAAAAGATAAGTTTCGGAGATGAAAATCCGTTGAACAATTAAATGTAATAAATAACATTGTTCATAACTGAAAGTGCTTCAAAACTAAATTAACAGAAGATTGCTTGTAAGAAAATGCAAATATATTAAGATAATATTAACATTTCTTCATAGTTTAATTAAATGAATTTCTCGGTTATTTTTGTATCTGAAGTCTTGGCTATGGAAACCAAAATTCCGTGTTATCTACCATCTAGAAGTTATTGAAAAGCACAGTTTTAATGCATATGTTCCCTGACAAATATTCTTAATAATGTAATTATTTTTCTTTTTTTGTTAAATTCACAGACATTCTGTTAGCTGCTCCTCTCGTCTGACCCAATTCCCATTATAGATAGCAGGTTCGGTTTCAAAAACAGAGCAATTAAAACGTGTTAAAACATTGGAGGAAGAAATTCAAAGTTTATTCAATTTTTGTAAGGGAAAATTGTACTTACTCGAAGAAATTCAAAGTTTATTCAATTTTTGTAAGGGAAGATTGTACTTACTCGTTATCACCTCCTTCTGACAGGCAACATTTAGTCGTATTTGAGTAACCAGCGTAAGAAGTCCTATAAAGGTATTGCACTTCATGCTTTCAGATGAGTGAGAAACGAAAATTTTGGCGCCTCGTTCTGTATACACGAACGAAGGATGAAAGAATTTATGCCCACGCATTACCCAGAGCTGTCCATACAAGTAGCGCATCTGCTTTCAGCGTGCGTCAGGGCAATTTCAGGCTGCTTGTACCAGTTGCACGCCTTACAAAATAAAAACTCATTTTTATATGCCTATTTCAACCAAATACAGTCGTTCCACATTCAAACAAACTCACTTAAGCGCAACATGTTCAGTTTAAATAGTTTAATCTACTATTCCATTTTTGAGCGTAGGGAGTATTGATGACCGGTTTTCTGTTTAATTATATGTCGGCTACGCGATATCAGCCCATATGTGCCCCTTTACCCTTTTTCAAAACAAAACAACGCATTGTTTTATGCCTGCAACAGACGAAATAAACGTTTAACGAAAGAAACATACAGTCCTATGAAGTACAATATTTTTGTACCAAAGTATGCCAACTAAACGAACTTAGCACGACTTGTTCATTTAACTCATTTGCTGTCATGTTATCTACTACTATGTTTGAGAACGAAGCGCAAGTTGATGGCCGGTTAGTATGATTGTGTTTGCGTTACACGAAAAATTTAATTGGTGATGGTTCCATAAATTGGTTTCTTACCTAGATAACGAGTACCATATTGAACATAATAGCGAAAAATCATTTGTTCTTTCATGTTTGTAGTCAAATTGTATTATAAAATTAAAGTAAGCGCAATATCTCAAGTATGTTAATTTATATAACAAAAAGTTTAAATTTCTTTTAAAATATCGTATTTATATGAATGTGGCTTCACAGGCGTTTTTTTCTGATCATCAAGGATTGCATCAGTAACGTTTTCGAGTAAAAGTGCATACAGAGATATCAGTTCAAAGACAGCATCCGGTATTTTGGAAAGCAAAATTACAGTTGGAACAAAATATAGGCATTATTGTAACCTGTATAGAATTCGATCCAATGACAGCAACGCACATACTGACTCTTTATACTGCAAGAATGCGAATAATTAACCAAGTAATAAATAATTCTAATACTAAAGAAAATTTCACATACGAAATCAAATGTGTTTTAGTCTAGTTTAGAGGACAAATATGTATTCCTGTCTCTCTTAGCCAGAATGATTGAGATAATCTTTTTGGCGGTGATGAAACATCTTCTATTTGTAGTAATAGCACACCGGTAGAAGGCAACAGCATGTAGGTAAACGAACGGAAAGTATCAGTGTTTCCTGATTATTCACGCTGAGGCTCTACTCTTAATACAGCCAGTAGCATGAATTCTGTAAGTAAACAATTTTGAATGTTGGTTGAAGAATAACTGGACACAGAAATGACCTCTTTTTGCATAATTGTCCACACTGCGAAGTATTCGCTAACATGACACGACTCGATTTAACGTGCTGCTAATTCAAGAAAAAAAATATGGTGGCTTGGCACATGCACCGTACAAATGATGCATTCCCTGTGATTCTATAAATTTTTGTTTTTAGAGTGATTCTTAAGCGGCCGGGCAATAAACGTCTTGCTTTCTCTTCTGATATGCATCAGGAGGCCTGGTGAAAAATAGAAACTGCCATGTCAAACGAGGAAATAGGCGGAATGAACCTATTCATGAAAAAAACAATTTATCAGCAGTCAACTTTCATGGTGATTTTCTGTGTTACGTATTTAACGCATTCGGAAAATAATCTAAATATTGAATTGGCATAAAAACTGTTTTTACTAAAGACCACAATAAGTAGATAAAACGTTTTCATAAAAATATGCTGGTCCTTTGGTTGCTTATTGAGGAATACATTACTTTTAAAAAGCAACACTGCAATTTGAGCGCCAGTATTTAATATCAATTCACAGAATTATTAGAAAGTTCAGATTTTCATGTTCTTTTGAAAGATATTTAAGCTCTGGGGAACCCTCAGTAGCCTTTTGCTTGACAAAACAAATTAAATTTGGTCTTCAATTCTGTCCCCTGTAAGTTTATCATCCATTAATAGGAATCGAGAACGGTTGCCAAATTTACATTTGGAACCAGTTTTCCGCCCAATTCAGGTTGTTTTCGGTTGTGTTATTGGCAAAATCAATTTTTTGTAGGGATTTGGGTGTAAACAAGATGGTATTGAACTCTTTAATCATGCACAACATCTGCTATACACACTAATAGAGATCGGTTTTTCACACCCAAAAAAACTGCCGCAAATTCACACTAAAAAGAATTTTTTTGAGTTTCCAGCAGCCCACACTTTACAACTGGACTGATGTTGTAATGTGCCAATTAGACAGCAACGCAGTAATAAATCCCTAAACTGAACTATCTTTGAAAGAATACGTCATAGAAACTTACAGATAAACGATCACTATTGCAATCTCAATCTGCATGCCTCAAATGAACTTTATGGACTTCCTAACCCTATGTATTATAGAGAAGCTCAATTGCCGTCAGGAGTACACCGAAATCCTGCCTTTCGTCGATATTTATGCGGTTGGGCGTCCATACCTTGTTCGGCTGCATTCTTGAAATAGGTCATAGTGAATGACGACAGCATAAAAATGAGATTTCGCGCCTATTACTGCGCCCATGCAAAACGCATTGACTATATTTTCAATAATATGGCCTAGATCAAACTAAAAAACAATAAATTTTGGTGTAGAAACCTGCAAACTAATCACAAACTCACACAAATATCCTTTAGCTTCAACGTTAACCTCTGCTTAACAATAAAATCATTTCCCGTATCGAAAAACCCTTATATCAAACCCCCAAAAAGTTGAACAGAATGTAGTGATTTGGTAAGGCTTTACTTAAAAAGCCAGATTAGTTATGTCCTGGGAGATTCAGCGGTCAGACAAGGGAAACGGTACTCCCCGTAGTTCAGGTGGCCTTGTGCGCTAAGTGGTATTTGCTCCCGTTCAATGTATGTAACGACGTTTCATTAGATAATTCACATGGCAACTGAGGAGAACAGTCCTCATGGGTTCTCAGACGTATGACAAAAGGGAGTTAATTTTACTCGGCTGAAACATTCTGTTTTTAAAGAGTAAAAACATTCCATTGTATGACTATGGTTAATAAAAGATAGACAACAACTGATTTTCAAACTTAATCCTCTGAAAGAGTTTTCATCTTTACGGATTGTAAGTTCAGCAGCATGTGAGAGCTCAGTTAAAGGACCCGCGCTATGTATTGCCGAGGTGGCTAGGTAGAACGACACAAAATAACGACCTTTAGACAAGCATGTGTATCGTTATAAGCAGACGCTGAAGTCTAACAGATGAGAGCATCTACCTATTTTGACCTCCAACCTGGTAAACATAAAATCTATCAACAAAGTTGCGACGGCCATGAGGGCGCTATTTGGCGTTTGTATGCACTGTGGCCAACTAGGGCATCAAGATATCAAGGCTTTTTCCTCTCCAAGCTAAATTTGTCTGGGTCAATCTGCTAAGAAACTGAAAGCTCTGACATGATATGCCTTACCTATTTACTATCGCTTAAAATATATTTTACTCGTTATGATGGCTTTTGCCTCTCCATACAAAAGTTATCTAGATCAAGCTGTTAAAGAAACCAAAAGTTCAGACACGGTAAGCCTTACCTATTTACTACGGCTTAAACGATATTTTACGCGTTTGATGTCATGCACTGTGCAGATTGTGGTAGATGGCAGTTGGGTTCTAAATATTTTAATCATAGTCAGTGAGAAGTTAAATTTCATAAGTGTGTCACGTGCTGGTAATATATGGCATTTCCTCAGCTACTCAACCTCAACTTTTATCCGTCTAAGTCAGCCATAGGAACAACACCAGGATTAAAACAGAGATTAAGGCTTTGTGATAACTTTGCTCGTGTGTGGTGGTAGTGCTAAGGATAGTGGCCACGGAAGTTTAGGACTGTTCTCATCAGTGGCTAGAGTGGGGAGGTTGTGGTATACGTCGTTGTCGCCGTCATCATGGTGCTTGTGGCCGGAATGTTTTCAGTGTCAGCAATCGACACCAGGGTAGCCGCACGTGACTGACTATTTCGGTCCAGTATGGTCATCGTCATGGATTTTGTGGAGGTTGGTCAAATAGTGGTGATACATAGCTGATACAGTCTCGGATGATGGGATAAAGTTGGAATCCAAAATGTAAGGGGATAAAAGTCCTTTCTCAGTGATCGCATCTAATTCTTCTCGATACGAGTGTTTTTGGGGACAGCACGTCCGGTTGTTTGTGTCGAGCTGCACTGTGTTAGGTGATGTTCAGCAAGCCCAATACAAACGTGGAACCTTCCTGAGCGGTGTCAGTGTATTTGAAGGGTTTTGTTGTTTTGCGTTGGAATAGTAAGCTACTCCTTTGCCTTTGGCAGAGGCGATTCCTTTAGCTTCATAGATTGCTCATCCAGTATTAATGGCCCCTAACATGGCCGTTCAGTGCCGTTTGATATTCTATCGGGCCTCAGGGTGGATTTGAAGTTGCTACAGATTGTTCAAATGCCTAGAATACTGGGACGGATTACTTTTGGGTTATTGGTCGCGAATCACTTTTTTCCATCCATCAGAAACCACCCTCATTGTAGACTTCCGGTGGGTTTGCCTCGGATCCCGATGCATTCACGCAACGGTTGCTTTAAGTGTCGTATACAATTCCACATTATGTATACGTCAAAAGAGTGTGAATCATTTCATGAAACGTAGTTACAAACGGCAGCAAATACCACTCACCACAAAAGGCCCCCTGATTGGCACATCACAACATCATTCCAATTGCAAAGTGTGGACTGCTGGTAACTCGAAATATGTCATTTTTAGTTTGAATTCGCGGCAGTGTTTTCTGTGCAATACCATCGTGTTTTCACCCAAGTCCCTACCCGATTGGTTTTGCCATTAACACAACCGAAAACAACCTGAATTGGGTGGAAAACTGGTTCCAAACCTAAATTTGGCAACTGTACTCGATTTTCATTATTGGATGACAAACTTATATGGGACACACCTGAATACCATATCAAATTATTTTTTTCGAGCATGAGGCTACTAAGGCTTCTCCAGAGCTTAAATATTTTGCAGATCGCAAAAAAATGCTTGTTTGGTATTCGCTGTTTGACGAGAAAAACGTTTATTTCCTTATGCCTGTCCCTCAAAAACAGCAATTGTGCGACAGATGAGGACTATATATATCATATAAAAGCATAAAGATACCATAGCTGCATCCTGCAATGCCTAAGTAACCAGGTCAACACTAAGAGCTGGTTGTGTTGTGGGTTTTAAATTTCTGTCATTTTTCCTTACTCATTGGTTTCGATATTTCCCGATATCGGTAATTTTGATGCGCATTGTATGACGTTCAAACCATATTGCCAAGGAACGGTTTTTACAATACAGCATATGAAATAATTACCTGCCTCGCAGAAGCATAATCAAAGAGATGCCTGTGTGTGTACAAACCTGGCATGATATATCAGAAGACAAATGGCTTGCCTTTATACAAACATAATCTATACTCTTAAAATAACACACATACTGTCTCTACTCGGCCATACACATTTGCAATAAACAGTGCAGGATATTTCTGAACTTACCGGGATCATATTGATACAAAATGCCAATAAATGGACATTCGATGTACACTGAGTGGCATGTGAGTTCTCAGACTTATGACAAGCTGAGTTAATTTTAACCGAGAGGAGCATGCGGTTTTCAAAAAGTAAAAAGACGCAGCTGTACGAACATGTTCAAGGCAAAAACTAGTGACGTCGGTCCTAAATCCTCTTACAAAACCATTTTTATATTCACGGATTTTAGCATTCAGAAGCACGTTAGTTCGCAGGTAAGGGACACACGCTACGAATTACCAAAGTGGCTTAGGAGAACGACATAGAATGATGATATTTATAGCAGGTATATGAAGCATTCATACCTGATCGAAGAAGCATATCGCATTTCCTGTTAATTTTCCACGAGATGGAGGAGATATTCGTTATTCTCTTTGGTATATATTTGTGAAGAAAACGATTCGATTTAGACAAATGAGCTAGTACAGGATCATGCTTCGGTGAAAATGCATGAAAGGCAGATTTTCAGATAAGCATATTTTGAGGTGCATGGTTAACATTAAGCTGTGCAACCGCATCTGACGATGTGAAGTTCTTCAAAATCGGGTTCTCCCGAACACCAGCAGGCCACGCTAGTTTCAATCGTGTGAGTCATAAGGCCTTAATATCATTTCATTGCAGAATGCCACGTTTTGCCACTGATTACACTGGATGTTTGGAAACCTAGCCCCAGCATATTCTATATTCCAGGTATATCGAGATATCTTAATAACCCTACACTGTCACCCTTGCACAATCATTATTGTTACGTTTGCGCTCGTAAAGTGAGTCTTTGTTAATCTAAAGGCTTCATTATTAATAATTAAAAACATATATATATATACTGACATGGGCTTCCTCGGAGAAATACATTTTGAAGAACACAGGACGTCATATGCACATGAAACAATTAGACAGCATTCAGAATTAAACTTTTTAGGATAGTGAGCATGAAACAATGTTCACGAGAACTGGTCCTAAAGATGCACAGTTCAACACGAGCGAATATCGTGGCTGTTTGGGATTGGTTCTGATTGAGACCAGGGTTTATTCCCCCAATGGGTAGTCTGAAGGACAGAGAGCGTCACTGTTGTTTGATGAAGTCGTTTTCATGAGCAGACTCGGCAGACTTAGCTGACCCAACCGTCGTCAATATTTTTGCTTGAATATTCTAGCGTCACTGGGTTAGAAACATTCAAATTTTCTGGGAGAACCACTGCTGGTGCACAGGCACTGCTCATTCTGCCAGAGGCGCCGACCTGCCCGACAAGCCGCGAAGTTTGCACACGCAAGTCCACACCTCCTGCAGGTAGTGTCTGTTGGTGTCCCCTGCCGTGCGATTCTGCAGTTTAAAAAGGTGACCTAACTCTCACACAGCTCCCTGGACGCGTATCTTCCAGCAAATCAACCCATTTTTTAAGATCACAAGGATAAATAAACCACACGCGATTTTGTGCGATTTCAAGAAACACGTTCTTCCAAGGTTTTACTTGGCCGTCAGCAAAACAACATTTGTGCCTCATTATGGCCTCTACTGCACAAAGGTTGCCCTTTATTCATATTTTTCAGTGAAACTAGCTTTGGTTTTATACCAAGCAGAGTTTCATTCCCAGTATATTGTTCCGAAATGTCAAATCTGACTTCACACTATCATTCAAATAAGGATCATTCCAGAATACACAATAATGTTACCAGGTGGAACGAAAGATTTCCTGTTCTTAACCAGATAAATATCATCTAAGCAAAAGAATTCTTGATAATATTGGTATGAATTTCCCATGGGGCGGGGTTTCCTTTCATGAACCGTTGTTGTTAAAAAAAGAGGTGAAAGACGTAATGATCAGCAAAATAGGAGAGCGATTTTGTCTGCTAGGTTTTAAACGCCCACGCGCTTTTCACATGAAATTAGACTTTGATTTCATTCAGGCGTAGGCAGGTCTACCCAGGAAAAAGTTGTCAAGATGGCATATACGAGAACTAGAATCTGGTTTTCTCGTTTCTCTGGTTTCGTAGACAAAATAATTCAAGTGCGATCTCCAGGTTTGTGAAGCCTGTGTTTGAGTATGCCTGGCAGCTGAAGCTCCGTAAGTCAGAAATGGCCGTACCAGTCTACCTTGCCTTGGTATGTTATTAAACTTTTGTCTAGTGAAAAATTTGACGAACAATAAAACCCGTGGTTTAAATGCTAAACAAACATTTGAAACAACCGCGACTCAATCTAAGGTCATTTCCTTAATGAAATGGTGCCATCAACAGAACCGGTTAGCATAAAAAATATAAGTGAATTCACAGCTGCCCAAACGTGCAGAACTGGGTTCTTGTATATGCTTATTTCCTCCTCCTGTCACTCACGGCATGGCTTGGAGACCCCTAATTTTCGGTAACAGTCGAATTCAGTCATCAGGTTCTTCCGATTCTACTCTGTCTGCCTCTAAGATAAGGAAAGCGGAGTTTCCAACGCATTGTCACGAAGGAAGTTTACTTCATCAGAAAAATATATGGGGCTGCGCCTAGTGGG
>WEDG01014166.1:0-20490 GCA_017591395.1 Schistocephalus solidus
CTAATAAGCCAAAATGGCCATTCTCTCTTGTCTTTGTAGTTCATGTTATTCTGCCTATATCCTAAGCTGCCTTGCGGCTGCTGGCGGGGCTTGGAAGATATCCCCAAGGCACAACTGTACGATTGAGCCCTTTACTCGATCGATAAATGCCTACTTACCATAGTTAATAATCCCGAACAAAACCGTCAACACAACGAGCTCGTGGCACAGTGTTTAGACCGTAAGACATCTGCCAAACAGGTTGTGAGTTCGAGCCTCGGGCGTCACAGCGCTCGGGGTTGTGTATAGCTGGCTGATAAAAACTAAGAATCCAGAGATGGCCATTCCAGTCTCCCTTGTTTATGTCGTTCATGTTATTCTGCCTATATCCTAAGCTGCCTTGCTGCTGCTTGTGGGGCTTGAGAGATAGACCAATGGCACAATGGGAAAATTTAGCCCTGTTACAGAACGGAGAACGGCAAATTACCATAGTTAATATTCCCGATCAAAACCAACAAGACATCAAGCTCGTGGCGCAGTTGGTAGAGCGTTGGTATTCTGCCCAAGAGGTCGCGCGTTCGAGCAAATGGCGCCGCAAGGCATGCGGTTGGGTATTGCTGGCTGAGGAAGGATTATAAGGCAGAAATGGCTATTCAAGTCACCCTTGTCTTTGTCGGTCATGTTATTCTGCCTTTATCCTTAGCTTCCTTGAGGCTGCTGGTGGGGCTTGAGAAATAGCCCCAAAGTACATCGGGACGAGTGTGTCCTGTAACAGATCGTAGAGTGCCTACTTACAAAGTTAAGGTTGCCGATCAAAATCCGCAAGACTTCGAGCTCGTGGCGCAGTGGGTAGAACGCTCGAGTTAAAGTCTCAGGCACCGTTGCACTTGGGGTTGCCTATGCCTGCTGATGATGGCTAATAAGCCAGAAATGGTCATTCCAGTCTACCTTATCTTTGTCGGTTATGATATTCTGCCTTTATCTTTAGCTGCCTTGCGGCTACTGGCGGGGCTTGAGAGATAGCCACAAGGCACAACGGTACACGTGAGTCCTGTGACCGATCGGAGAGCGCCTACCTAACATGGGTAATATTCCCGATCAACACCGGCAAGACAACGAGCTCGTGGTGCTGTGGGTAGAACGTAAGGCTTGTCCACATGAGGTAGCGCGTTCGAGCCTCGGGTGCCGCAGCACCTGGGGTATGGCTAGCTGCAGGGTGGGGTATGGCTAGCTGCTGATTGCTAATAAGCCAGAAATGGCCATTCCAGTCTGCCTTGTCTTTGTCGGTCATGTTATTCTGCCTTTTTCCTTAGCTGCCTTGTGGCTGCTGCCGGGGCTTGAGAGATAGCCCCAAGGCACAACGGGACGAGTGAGTCCTGTAACCGATCGGAGAGCGCCTACTTACCATGGGTAATATTGCCTATCAAAACCGGCAAGACAAGGAGTTCGTGGCACTGTGGGTAGAACGTAAGACTTCTGTCCAAAAGATCATGAGTTTGAACTTGGGCGCCGCAGCGCTTAGGGTTGGAAACGGCTTGATGATGATGAATAATTAGCATGAAATTTTTATTCCAGTTTCCCTTGTCTTTTTCGGTCATGTTATCCTGCCTATATCCTTAGCTGCCTTGCGACTGCTGGTGGGGCTTGAGAAAGAGCCCCAAGGCGCAACTTGACTAGTGAGCCCTGTTACCGATCGGAGAGCGCCTACTTACCATAGTTAATGTTGCCCGATCAAAACCGGCTAGACCTCGAGCTCGTGGCGCAGTGGGTGAAGCGTTGACTTCTGCACAAGAGGTCTTGAGGTCAAGTCTTGGGCACGCAGCGCTTGGGGTTGCGTATGGCCGGCTGAGGATGGCTAATAAAGCCAGAAATGGCCATTCCAGTCTCCCTTGTCTTTGTTGGTCATGTTTATTTGCCTTAATCTTTAGCTGCCTTGCGGCTACCGGCGGGGCTTTGAAGATACCCACAAGGCACAACGGGACGGGTGAGTCCTGTAACCGATCGGAGAGCGCCTATTTACGATAGTTAATATTCCGAATCTAAAGCGGCAAGACAACGAGCTCGTGGGGCAGTTGGTAGAGCGACAGACTCCTGCGAAAAAGATCGATTGTTCAAGCCTTGGGCGCAACAGCGCCTGGGGTTGGTATGGCTGGCTGATGTCGGCTAATAAGCCAGAAATGGCCATTCCAGTCTCCATTGTTGTTGCCGGTCATGTTATTCGGCCTATATCCTAAGATGCCTTGTGGCTGCTGGCAAAGCTTATGAGAAATCCCCAAGGCACAACGGGACGAGTGTGTCCTGTTAACGATCGAAGAGCGCATACTTACGATCGTAAATTTGCCGATCAAAACCGGCAAGACATCGAGCTTGTGGCGCAGTGGGTAGAGCGTAAGACTTCTGCACAAGAGGTCTTGAGCTCGATTCTCTGGCACAGCAGCGCTTGGGGTTGGGTAGGGCTGGCTGATGTCGGCTAATAAGCCAAAAATGGTCATTGCAGTCTCCCTTGTCTTTGTCGGTCATGTTATTCTGCCTATATCCTTCGCTGCCTCTTGCGGCTGCTGGTGGGGCTTGAGAGATAACCCCAAGGCACAACGGGACGAGTGAGTCCTGTAACCGATCGAGAGAGCGCATACTTACGATCGTAAATTTTGCCCGATCAAAACCGGCAAGACATCGAGCTCGTGGCGCAGTGGGTAGAGCGTTAGACTTCTGCACAAGAGGTCGTGAGTTCGAGCCTCTGGCGCCCGCAGCGCCTGGGGTTGGGGTATGGGCTGGCTGATGTCGGCTAATAAGCCAAAAATGGTCATTCCAGTCTCCCTTGTCTTTGTCGGTCATGTTATTCTGCCTATATCCTAAGCTGCCCCTCAGCTGCTGGCGGGGCTTGAGAGATAGCCCAAGGCACAACGGGACGAGTGAGTCCTGTTAACGATCGAAGAGCGCATACTTACGATCGTAAATTTTGCCGATCAAAACCGGCAAGACATCGAGCTTGTGGCGCAGTGGGTAGAGCGTTAGACTTCTGCACAAGAGGTCTTGAGTTCGATTCTCTGGCACAGCAGCGCTTGGGGTTGGGTAGGGCTGGCTGATGTCGGCTAATAAGCCAGAAATGGTCATTCCAGTCTCCCTTATCTTTGTCGGTCATGTTATTCTGCCTATATACTTAGCTACCTTGCGGGTGCTGGTGGGGCTTGAGATATAGCCCCATGGCACAATGGCACTAGTTAGCCCTGTAACCGATCGGAGAGCGCCTATCTACCATAGTTAATATTTCTGATCAAAACCAGCATGAAACCCAGCTCGTGGTGCAGATGGTAGAGCGTTACACATCTGCCCTGCGGGTTGTGAGTTCCAGGCTTGGGTGCCACTGCGCCCGTGGTTGGTTATGGCTGGTTGATGACGTCTAATAAGGAAGAAATGGTCATTCCAGTCTCCCTTGTCTTTGTCGGTTATGATATTCTGCATTTATCGTTAGCTGCCTTGCGGCTACTGGCGGGGCTTGTGAGCTAGCCACAAGGCACAACGGGACACGTGAGTCCTGTAGCCGATTGGAGAGCGCCGACTTACCTTGGGTAATATTCACGATGAAAACCGGCAAGACAACGAGCTCATGGTGCTGTGGGTAGAACACCAAACCTCTGTCCAAAAGATCCTAAGTTCGTACCTTGGGCGCAACATCGCTTGGGGTTGTATATGGTTTGCTTATGCCTGCTAATAAGAACGCAATTGTCATTCCAGTCTCCATTTTCTTTTTCGGTCATTTTATCCTGCCTATATCCTAAGCTGTCTTGCGGCTGATGGTGGGGCCTGCTATATAGTTCCAAAGAACATTAGGAGAGTGAGTCCTGTACCGATCGGAGCGCACCTACTTAGCATAGTTAATATTCCCGATCAAATCCAAAAAGAAAACCAGTTCGATGCACAGGGGAGAGAGCGTTAGACTTCTGCCCAAAAGATTGCAAATTAAAGCCTCCGGCGCCGTAGAGCCTGGGGTTGGGTATGGCTGGCTGATGATGGCTACTAAGGCGGAAGTGGCCATTCCAGTCTCCTAGGTCTTTGTCTGTCACGTTATTCTGCCTTTATCCTAAGCTGCATTTGCGGCTGCTGGTGAGGCTTAAGAGATAGCTCCAAAGCCCATCGGGACGAGTGAGTCCTGTACCCGATCGGAGCGCGCCTACTAACCATAGTTAATATTCCTGGTCAAAACAAAAAAAGTCAACAATCTCGTGACGCAGTTGAGAGAGTGGTAGACTTCTGCGCAGACGTCTAACGCTCTACCCACTGCGCCACGAGCTCGAGGTCTTGCCGGTTATGATCGGCAACATTAACTCTGGTAAGTAGGCGCTTTCCGATCGGTAACAGGCCTCACTAGTCCAGTTGTGCTTTGGGGCTATCTCTTAAGCCCCACCAGCAGCCGCAAGACAGCTAAGGATATAGGCAGAATAACATGACCGACAAAGACAAGGGAGACTGGAATGGCCATTTCTTCCTTATAAGCCGTCATCAACCAGCCATACCCAACCCCTATGCGCTGTGGCGCCCAAAACTTGAATTCACAATCTTTTGTGCAGAAGTATAACGCTCTAAACTCTCCACCACGAGCTCGTTTTCATGCCGGTTTTGATAAGGAATAAAAACTCTGTTAAGAAGGCGCTTTCCGATCGGTCTCAGGACTGACTTGTCCCGTTGTTCTTTGAGGCTATCTCTAAAGCCCCACCAGCAGCCTCAAGGCAGTTAAGGATACAGGTCAAATAAAATGACCAAAAAAGATAAGGGAGACTGGTATGACCATTTCTGGCTTATAAGCGGACATCAGCAGCCATACCCAACCCCCCGGCGCGGTGGCGCTTAAGGCTTGAACTCACGATCTTTTGCGCAGAAGTCTAATGCTCTTTTATCTGCACCACGAGTTCGTGGACATGCCGGATTTGATCGGTCACATTAACTATGCTAAGTAGGCGGTCTCCGATCGGTTACAGGACTCACTAGTCCCGTTGCTCTTTGGGGCTATCTCTCAATCCCCACCTGCAGCCTCAAGGCAGCTAAGGATATAGGTAAAATAAACTGACCGACAAAGTTAAAGGGAGACTGGTTTGCCCATTTCTGGCTTATAAGCGGACATTAGCAGCCATACCCCAGCCCCGGCGCTGTGGCGCTTAAGGCTTGAACTCACGATCTTTTGCGCAGAAGTCTAACGCTCTTTCATCTGCACCACGAGTTCGTGGTCATGCCGGATTTGATCGGGAATATTAACTATGGTAAGAAAGCACTATCTTATCGGTTTCAGGACTTACTTGTCCCGTTGTGCTTTGAGGCTATCTCTCAAGCCCCACAAGCAGCCGAAAGGCAGCTAAGGATATTGGCAAAAAAAATGACTGATAAAGACAAGCGAGACTGGAATGACAATTTCTGGCTTATTAGCCGACATCAGTCAGCCATACCAAACCACAGGCGCTGTATCGCCCAGGGCTTGAACTCAAGATCTTTTGCGCAGAAGTCTAACGCTCCTACATCTGCACCACGAGCTCGTTTTCATGCCGGTTTTGATAAGGAATATTAAATCTGTTAAGAAGGCGCTCTCCGATCGGTTTCAGGACTCACTAGTCCCGTTGTGCCTTTGAGGCTATACTCATCAAGCTCCCGCCAGCAGCCGCAAGGCAGCTAAGGATATAGGCAGAATAACATGACCGACAAAGACAAGGGAGACTGGAATGACCATTTCTGGCTTATTAACCGTTATCAACCAGTCATACCCAACCCCAGGTCTGCGGCACCCAAGGCTTGAACTCACGACCTCTTGTGCAGAAGTCTAATGCTCTACCCACTGCGCCACAAGCTCGTTGTCTTGCCGGTTTTGATCTGCAACAATAACGATGGTAAGTAGGCGCTCTTCGATCGGTTACAGGACTCACTCCTCCCGTTGTGCCTTGGGGCTATCTCACAAGCCCCGCCAGCAGCCGCAAGGCAGCTTAGGATATAGGCAGAATAACATGAACTACAAAGACAAGGGAGACTGGAATGGCCATTTCTGGCTTATTAGCCGTCATTAGCCAGCATAACCCACCCCAGGTGCTGCAGCACCCAAGGCTCGAACTCATGATAGTTTGGGCCGAAATCTTACGCTCTACACACTGCACCACGAGATTTTTGTCTTGCCGGTTTTGATCGGGAATATTACCCACGGTAAGTAGGCGGTCTCCGATCGGTTACAGGACTCACTCGTACTGTTGTCCATTGGGGTTATATCTCAGGCCTTGCCATCAGCCGCAAGGCAGCTTAGAATATAAGAAGAATAACATGACCGACAAAGACAAGAGAGACTGAAATTTCCATCTGTGGCTTGTTTGTTTTCATCCGCCAGCCATTCACATGCCCAAGCGCTGCGGTGCTTTAGGCTCGAATTCGTGTCCTGTTGGACAGAAGGCTAACGCTCAACCCAATGCGGCACGAGGTTGTTGTATTGCCGCTTTTGATCGGGAATATTTCCCATGGTAAGTAGGCACTCTCTGATCGCTTACAGGACTCACTCGTCCCGATGTGTCTTGGGGCTATATCTCAAGCTTCGCCAGCAGCCGTAAGGCAGCTTAGGATATAGGCAGAATAACATGACCGACAAAGACATGGGAAACTGGAATGGCCATTTCTGGCTTATTAACCGTTATCAACCAGCCATACCCAACCACAGGGTCTGCGGCACCCAAGGCTTCAACTCACTACCTGTTGGACAGAAGTCTAACGCTCTACCAACTGCGCCACAAGCTCGATGTCTTGCCGGTTTTGATTGGCAACAATAACGATGGTAAGTAGGCGCACTTCGATCGGTTACAGGACTCACTCGTCCCAGTGTGCCTTAAGGCTATTTCACAAGCCTTACCAGCAGCCGCAAGGCAGCTAAGGATATAGACAGAATATCATGACCGACAAAGACAAGGGAGACTGGAATGGCCATTTCTGGCTTATTAACCGTCATCAACCAGCCATACCCAACCCCAGGGGCTTCGGCACCCAAGGCTTGAACTCACGATCTTTTGGGCAGAAGTCTTACGCTCTACAAACTGCGCCACGAGCTCGTTGTCTTGCCGGTTTTGATCGGGAATATTAACTATGGTAAGTAGGCGCTCTCCGATAGGTTACAGGACTCACTCGTCCCGTTGTGCCTTGGCGCTATCTCACAAGCCCCGCCAGCAGCCGCAAGGCAGCTAAGGATATAGGCAGAATAACATGACCGACAAAGACAAGGGAGACTGGAATGGCCATTTCTGGCTTATTAGCCGACATCAGCCAGCCATACCCAACCCCAAGCGCTGCGGTGCCAGAGACTTGAACTCAAGACCTCTTGTTCAGAAGTCTAACGCTCTACCCACTGCGCCACGAGCTCGAGGTCTTGCCGGTTTTGATCGGCAACGTTAACTATGGTAAGTAGGCGCTCTTCGATCGGTTACAGGACTCACTCGTCCCGTTGTGCCTTTAGGGCTATCTCATAAGCCTGCCAGAAGCTGCAAGGCAGCTTAGGATAAAGGCAGAATAACGTGACCGACAAAGACAAGGGAGACTGGAATGACCATTTCTGTCTTATTAGCCGACATCAGCCAGCCATACCCAACCCCAGGTGCAGTGGCGCGCAGGGCTTGAACTCACGATCTTTTGCGCCGAAGTATAACGCTCTCCCAACTGCACCACGAGCTCGTTGTCTTGCAGGTTTTGGTCGGGAATAATAACTTTTTTTAAGTTGGCGCTCTCCGATTGGTTACAGGGCTCACTCGTCCCGATAAGCTTGGGACCTATCTCTAAAGCCCCAGCAGAAGCCGCAAGACAGCTTAGGATATAGGCAGAATAACATGACCGACAAAGACAAGGGAGACTGGAATGGCCATTTCTTAATTATTAGCCGTCATCAACTAGCCATAGCCAACCGCAGGCGCTGCAGCACCCAAGGTGTGGACAAACGACTTTTTGGGCAGAAGTCTAACGCTCAAACATTTGCACCACGAGCTCGTTTTCATACCGATTTTAATCGTTAATATTAACATTATAAGAAGGCGCGCTCCGATCGGTTACAGGATACACTCGTCCCGTTGTGCTTTGGGGCTATTTCTTAAGCCCCGCCAGCAGCCGCAAGACAGCTTAGAATAAAGGCAGATTAACATGACCGACAAAGACAAGGGAGACTGGGATGACCATTTCTGGATTGTAAGCCATAATCAGCTAGCCATACGCATCCGCAAGCAATACGGTGCCCAAGACTTGAACTCAAGACATCTTGTGCAGAAGTCTAATGCTCTACACACTAAGCAAAGAGCTCGAGATCTTGCCGGGTTTGATCGACAACATTAAATATGGTAAGTAGGCGCTCTCCGATCGGTTACAGGACTCACTCGTCCTTTTGTGCTTTGGGGCTATTTCTTAAGCCCCACCAGCAGCCGCAAGGCAGTCAGAATATAGTTAGAATTGCATGTCCGACAAAAACAAGGGAGGCTGAAATGGCCATTTCTGACTTATAAGCCATCATCAGCTAGCCATACGCATCTGCAAGCGATATGGTGCCCAAGACTTGAACTCAAGACCTCTTGTGCAGAAGTCTAACGCTCTACCCACTGCGCAACGAGCTCGAGGTCTTGCTGGGTTTGATCGGCAACATTAAATATGGTAAGTAAGCACTCTCCGATCGGTTACAGGACTCACTCGTCCCTTTGTGCTTTGGGGCTATTTCTTAAGCCCCGCAAGCAGCCGCAAGGCCGCTAAGGATATAGGCAGAATAACATGACCGACAATGACAAGGCTGACAGGAATGACCATTTCTGGCTTATAATCCGACATCAGCCAGCCATACCCAAACCGAGGCGAAGTGGCGCCAAAGGCTTGAACTCACGATCTTTTGCGTAGAAGTCTAACGCTCATTAAACTGCACCACGAGTTCGTTGTCCTGCCAGTTTTGATCGGGAATGTGAAAATTGTAAGTAGGCACTCTCCGATCGGTAACAGGGCTCACTCGTCCCGATGTGCTTGGGAGCTATCTCTTAAGCCCATCCAGCAGCCGCAAGACACCTTAGGATATAGGCAGATTAACATGACCGACAAAGACAAGGGAGACTTAAATGGCTATTTCTTCCTTATTAGCCGTCATCAACCAGCCATAACCAAACCCAGGCGCTGCAGCCCCCAAGGTTCAGACTCACGACTTCCTCGGCAGAAGTATAACGCTCAAACATCTGCACCACGAGCTCGTTTTCATGCCAGTTTTGATCGGAAATATTAACTATGGTAAATAGGCGCTCTCCGATAGGTTTCAAGGCTCACTCGTCCCGATGTGCTGGGGACCTATCTCTTTAGCCCCTGCAGCAGACGCAAGACAGCTTAGGAAATAGGCAGAATAGCATGTCCGACAAAGACAAGGGAGACTGGAATGGCCATTTCTGAATTATAAGCCATCATCAGCTAGCCATACGCATCCGCAAAACATGCGGTGCCAAAGACTTCAACTCAAGACCTCTTGTGCAGATATCTAATGCTCTAACCACTGCGCCACGAGCTCTAGGTCTTGCCGGTTTTGATCGGCAACATTTACTATGGTAAGAAGGCGCTCTCCGATCGATTACAGGACTCACTCGAAAGTTATGCTTTGGAGCTATTTCTTAAGCCCCGCCAGCAGCCGCAAGGCAGCTTAGGATTTAGGCAGAATAACATGACCGACAAAGACAAGGGAGACTGGAATGAGCATTTCTGGCTTATAAGCCGACATCAGCCCGCCATACCCAACTCCAGGCTCTGTGGCGCCCAAGGCTTTAACTCATGATCTTTTGCGCAGAAGTAAAACGCTCTTCCAACTGCACCACGAGCTCGTTGTCTTGCCGGATTTGGTCGGGAATAATAACTGTTTTAAGTTGGCGCTCTCCGATCGGTTACAGGGCTCATTCGTCCCGATGTGCTTGGGAACTATCTCTTAAGCCCCAGCAGAAGCCGCAAGACAGCTTAGGATATAGGCAGAATAACATGACCGACAAAGACAAGGGAGACTGGAATGGCCATTTCTTAATTATTAGCGTCATCAACGAGCCATAGCCAACCGCAGGCGCTGCAGCACCCAAGGTGCGGACCAACGACTTGTTTGGCAGAAGTATAATGCTCAAACATTTGCACCACGAGCTCGTTTTCATACCGGTTTTGATCGGGAATATTAACATTTTAAGTAGGCGCTCTCCAATCGGTTACAGGACTCAATCGTCCCGTTGTGGTTTGTGGCTATTTCTTAAGTTCTCGCCCGCAGCTGCAAAGACAGCTTAGGATATAGGCAGAATAACATGACCGACAAAGACAAGGGAGACTGGAATGACCATTTCTGGCTTATATGCCGACATCAGCCCGCCATACCCAACCCCAGGCGCTGTGGCGCCCAAGGCTTGAACTCACGATCTTTTGCGTAGAAGTCTTACGCTCTGCAAACTGCATCACGAGTTCGTTGTCC
This sequence comes from Schistocephalus solidus, assembly GCA_017591395.1. Classification (NCBI taxonomy): domain Eukaryota; kingdom Metazoa; phylum Platyhelminthes; class Cestoda; order Diphyllobothriidea; family Diphyllobothriidae; genus Schistocephalus; species Schistocephalus solidus. The sequence continues at coordinate 10,439 of WEDG01014166.1, forward strand.
TGCCAGTTTTGATCGGGAATATTAAAATTTTATGTAGGCGCTCTCCGATCGGTAACAGGGCTCACTCGTCCCGATGTGCTTAGGAGCTATCTCTTAAGCCCCACCAGCAGCCGCAAGACAGCTTAGGATAAAGGCAGATTAACATGACCGACAAAGACAAGGGAGACTGGAATGACCATTTCTGGCCATCATCAGCTAGCCATACGCATCCGCAAGCAATACGGTGCCCAAGACTTGAACTCAAGACATCTTTTGCAGAAGTCTAACGCTCTACCCATTGCGCAACGAGCTCGAGATCTTACCGGGTTTGATCGACAACATTAAATATAGTAAGTAGGCGCTCTCCGATCGGTTACAGGACTCACTCGTCCTGTTGTGCTTTGGGGCTATTTCTTGAGGCCCCGCCAGCAGCCTCAAGGCAGTCAGAATATAGTTAGAATTGCATGTCCGACAAAAACAAGGGAGGCTGAAATGGCCATTTCTGACTTATAAGCCATCATCAGCTAGCCATACGCATCTGCAAGCGATATGGTGCCCAAGATTTGAACTCAAGACCTCTTGTGCAGAAGTCTAACGCTCTACCCACTGCGCAACGAGGTCGAGGTATTGCTGGGTTTGATCGGCAACATTAAATATGGTAAGTAGGCGCTCTCCGATCGGTTACAGGATCACTCGTCCGTTTGTGCTTTGGGGCTATTTCTTAAGCCCAGCAAGCAGCCGCAAGGCCGCTAAGGATATAGGCAGAATAACATGACCGACAATGACAAGGCTGACAGGAATGACCATTTCTGGCTTATAATCCGACATCAGCCAGCCATACCCAAACCGAGGCGAAGTGGCGCCAAAGGCTTGAACTCACGATCTTTTGCGTAGAAGTCTAACGCTCATTAAACTGCACCACGAGTTCGTTGTCCTGCCAGTTTTGATCGGGAATGTGAAAATTGTAAGTAGGCACTCTCCGATCGGTAACAGGGCTCACTCGTCCCGATGTGCTTGGGAGCTATCTCTTAAGCCCATCCAGCAGCCGCAAGACACCTTAGGATATAGGCAGATTAACATGACCGACAAAGACAAGGGAGACTTAAATGGCTATTTCTTCCTTATTAGCCGTCATCAACTAGCCATAACCAAACCCAGGCGCTGCAGCCCCCAAGGTTCAGACTCACGACTTCCTCGGCAGAAGTATAACGCTCAAACATCTGCACCACGAGCTCGTTTTCATGCCAGTTTTGATCGGAAATATTAACTATGGTAAATAGGCGCTCTCCGATAGGTTTCAAGGCTCACTCGTCCCGATGTGCTGGGGACCTATCTCTTTAGCCCCTGCAGCAGACGCAAGACAGCTTAGGAAATAGGCAGAATAGCATGTCCGACAAAGACAAGGGAGACTGGAATGTCCATTTCTGAATTTATAAGCCATCATCAGTTAGCTATACGCATCCGCAAAACATGCGGTGCCAAAGACTTCAACTCAAGACCTCTTGTGCAGATATCTAATGCTCTAACCACTGCGCCACGAGCTCTAGGTCTTGCCGGTTTTGATCGGCAACATTTACTATGGTAAGAAGGCGCTCTCCGATCGATTACAGGACTCACTCGTCCAGTTATGCTTTGGAGCTATTTCTTAAGCCCCGCCAGCAGCCGCAAGGCAGCTTAGGATTTAGGCAGAATAACATGACCGACAAAGACAAGGGGAGACTGGAATGAGCATTTCTGGCTTATAAGCCGACATTAGCCCGCCATACCCAACTCCAGACTCTGTGGCGCCCAAGGCTTTGAACTCACGATCTTTTTGCGCATAAGTATAACGCTCTTCCAACTGCACCACGAGCTCGTTGTCTTGCCGGATTTGGTCGGGAATAATAACTGTTTTAAGTTGGCGCTCTCCGATCGGTTACAGGGCTCATTCGTCCCGATGTGCTTGGAAACTATCTCTTAAGCCCCAGCAGAAGCCGCAAGACAGCTTAGGATATAGGCAGAATAACATGACCGACAAAGACAAGGGAGACTGGAATGGCCGTTTCTTCCTTATTAGCCGTCATCAACCAGCCATACCCAACAACAGGCGCTGCAGCACGCAAGGTGCTGACACAGGACTTGTTGGGCAGAAGTCTAACGCTCAAACATCTGCACCACGAGCTCGGTTTTCATGCCTGTTTTGATCGGAAATATTAACATTTTAAGTAGGCCCTCTCCGATCAGTTACAGGACTCACTCGTCCCGTTGTGCTTTGGGGCTATTTCTTAAGCCCCGCCAGCAGCCGCAAGACAGCTTAGGATAAAGGCAGATTAACATGACCGACAAAGACAAGGGAGACTGGAATGACCATTTCTGGCCATCATCAGCTAGCCATACGCATCCGCAAGCAATACGGTGCCCAAGACTTGAACTCAAGACATCTTTTGCAGAAGTCTAACGCTCTACCCATTGCGCAACGAGCTCGAGATCTTACCGGGTTTGATCGACAACATTAAATATAGTAAGTGGCGCTCTCCGATCGGTTACAGGACTCACTCGTCCTGTTGTGCTTTGGGGCTATTTCTTGAGGCCCCGCCAGCAGCCTCAAGGCAGTCAGAATATAGTTAGAATTGCATGTCCGACAAAAACAAGGGAGGCTGAAATGGCCATTTCTGACTTATAAGCCATCATCAGCTAGCCATACGCATCTGCAAGCGATATGGTGCCCAAGACTTGAACTCAAGACCTCTTGTGCAGAAGTCTAACGCTCTACCCACTGCGCAACGAGGTCGAGGTATTGCTGGGTTTGATCGGCAACATTAAATATGGTAAGTAGGCGCTCTCCGATCGGTTACAGGACTCACTCGTCCGTTTGTGCTTTGGGGCTATTTCTTAAGCCCAGCAAGCAGCCGCAAGGCCGCTAAGGATATAGGCAGAATAACATGACCGACAATGACAAGGGTGACAGGAATGACCATTTCTGGCTTATAATCCGACATCAGCCAGCCATACCCAAACCAAGGCGAAGTGGCGCCAAAGGCTTGAACTCGCGATCTTTTGCGTAGAAGTCTAACGCTCATTAAACTGCACCACGAGTTCGTTTTCCTGCCAGTTTTGATCGGGAATGTGAAAAATTGTAAGTAGGCACTCTCGATCGGTAACAGGGCTCACTCGTCCCGATGTGCTTGGGAGCTATCTCTTAAGCCCCATCCAGCAGCCGCAAGACACCTTTAGGATATAGGCAGATTAACATGACCGACAAAGACAAGGGAGACTTAAATGGCTATTTCTTCCTTATTAGCCATCATCAACTAGCCATAACCAAACCCAGCGCTGCAGCCCCTAAGGTTCAGACTCACGACTCTTGGCAGAAGTATAACGCTCAAACATCTGCACCACGAGCTCGTTTTTCATGCCGGTTTTGATCGGAAATATTAACTATGGTAAGTTGGCGCTCTCCGATAGGTTTCAAGGCTCACTCGTCCCGATGTGCTGGGGACCTATCTCTTTAGCCCCTGCAGCAGACGCAAGACAGCTTAGGAAATAGGCAGAATAGCATGTCCGACAAAGACAAGGGAGACTGGAATGGCCATTTCTGAATTATAAGCCATCATCAGCTAGCCATACGCATCCGCAAAACATGCGGTGCCAAAGACTTCAACTCAAGACCTCTTGTGCAGATATCTAATGCTCTAACCACTGCGCCACGAGCTCTAGGTCTTGCCGGTTTTGATCGGCAACATTTACTATGGTAAGAAGGCGCTCTCCGATCGATTACAGGACTCACTCGTCCAGTTATGCTTTGGAGCTATTTCTTAAGCCCCGCCAGCAGCCGCAAGGCAGCTTAGGATTTAGGCAGAATAACATGACCGACAAAGACAAGGGAGACTGGAATGAGCATTTCTGGCTTATAAGCCGACATTAGCCCGCCATACCCAACTCCAGACTCTGTGGCGCCCAAGGCTTGAACTCACGATCTTTTGCGCAGAAGTATAACGCTCTTCCAACTGCACCACGAGCTCGTTGTCTTGCCGGATTTGGTCGGGAATAATAACTGTTTTAAGTTGGCGCTCTCCGATCGGTTACAGGGCTCATTCGTCCCGATGTGCTTGGAAACTATCTCTTAAGCCCCAGCAGAAGCCGCAAGACAGCTTAGGATATAGGCAGAATAACATGACCGACAAAGACAAGGGAGACTGGAATGGCCATTTCTTAATTATTAGCGTCATCAACGAGCCATAGCCAACCGCAGGCGCTGCAGCACCCAAGGTGCGGACCAACGACTTGTTGGGCAGAAGTATAATGCTCAAACATTTGCACCACGAGCTCGTTTTCATACCAGTTTTGATCGGGAATATTAACATTTTAAAGTAGGCGCTCTCCAATCGGTTACAGGACTCACTCGTCCCGTTGTGGTTTGTGGCTATTTCTTAAGCCCCGCCCGCAGCTGCAAGACAGCTTAGGATATAGGCAGAATAACATGACCGACAAAGACAAGGGAGACTGGAATGACCATTTCTGGCTTATATGCCGACATAAGCCCGCCATACCCAACCCCAGGCGCTGTGGCGCCCAAAGCTTGAACTCATGATCTTTTGCGTAGAAGTCTTACGCTCTGCAAACTGCATCACGAGTTCGTTGTCCCGCCAGTTTTGATCGGGAATATTAAAATTTTATGTAGGCGCTCTCCGATCGGATACAGGGCTCACTCGTCCCGATGTGCTTAGGAGCTATCTCTAAAGCCCCACCAGCAGCCGCAAGACAGCTTAGGATATATTGAGATTAACATGACCATAAAAGACAAGGGAGACTGGAATGGCCGTTTCTTCCTTATAAGCCGTCATCAACCAGCCATACCCAACAACAGGCGCTGCAGCACGCAAAGTGCTTGACACTAGGACTTGTTGGGCAGAAGTCTAATGCTCAAACATCTGCACCACGAGCTCGTTTTCATGCCGGTTTTGATCGGGAAATATTAACATGGCTAGTAGGCCCTCGCCGATCAGTTACAGGACTCACTCGTCCCGTTGTGCTTTGGGGCTATTTCTTAAGCCCCGCCAGCAGCCGCAAGACAGCTTAGGATAAAGGCAGATTAACATGACCGACAAAGACAAGGGAGACTGGAATGCCATTTCTGACTTAGTCATCAGCTAGCCATACGCATCCGCAAGTGAAATACGGTGCCCAAAGACTTGAACTCAAGACCTCTTTGCAGAAGTCTAACGCTCTCACCCACTGCGCAACGAGCTCGAGATCTTGCCGGGTTTGATCGACAACAATAAATATGGTGCAGGCGCTCTACCGATCGGTTACAGGACTCACTCGTCCTGTTGTGCTTTGGGGCTATTTCTGAGGCCTCGCCAGCAGCCCCAAGCGCCAGTCAGGATATAGTTAGAATTGCATGTCCGACAAAAACAAGGGAGACTGGAATGACCATTTCTGATTTATAAGCCATCATCAGCTAGCCATACGCATCCGCAAACGATGCGGAGCCATAGACTTGAACTCAAGACCTCATGTGCAGACGTCTTACGCTGTAACAACTGCGCCACGAGCTCTAGGTCTTGCCGGTTTTGATCGGCAACATTAACTATGGTAAGTAGGCGCTCTCAGATCGGTTACAGGACTCACTCGTCCCATTGTGCTTTGGGGCTATCTCTTTACCCCTGCCAGCAGCCGCAAGGCATCTAAGTATAAAGGCAGAATAACATGACCGACAAAGACAAGGGAGACTGGAATGACCATTTCTGGCTTATTAGCCGACATCAGCCAGCCATACCCAACCCCAGGCGGAGTGGCGCCCAAGGCTTGAACTCACGATCTTTTGCGCAGAAGTCTAACGCTCTTCCAACTGCACCACGAGCTCGTTGTCTTGCCGGTTTTGGTCGGGAATAATAACTTTTTTAAGTAGGTGCTCTCCGATCGGTTACAGGGCTCACTAGTCCCGATGTGCTTTGGGACCTATATCTTAAGCCCCAGTAGCAGCCGCAAGACAACTTAGGATATAGGCAGAATAACATGACCGACAAAGACAAGGGAGACTGAATGACCATTTCTGGCTTAGTAAGCCATCATCAACTAGCCATAGCCAACCCGCAGGCGCTGCAGCGCCCCAAAGGTTTGAACTCAAACGACTTGTTGGGCAGAAGTCTAACGCTCTACCCACTGCACCACGAGCTCGTTGTTCATGCCGGGTTTTGATCGGGAATATAAAATATGGTAAGTAGGCGCTCTCCGATCGGTTACAGGACTCATCGTCCCTGTTGTGCTTGGGAGCTATCTTTAAGCCCCGCCAGCATCCGCAAAGGCAGCTTCGATATAGGCAGATTATCATGTCCGACAAAGACAAGGGAGACTGGAATGACAATTTCTGGCTTTTAAGCCATCATAAGCCAGCCATACGCAACCCCAAGCGCTGTGGCGCCCAAGGGTTGAACTCACGATCTTTTGCGCAGAAGTCTAATGCTCTGCAAACTGCATCACTAGTTCGTTGTCCTGCCGGTTTTGATCGGGAATATTTACTATGGTAATAAGGCGCTCTCTGATCGGTTTCAGGACCTACGTGTCCCGTTGTGCTAAAGGCTATCTCTCCAGCCCCAACAGCAGCCTCAAGGCTATCAGAATATAGTTAAAATAGCATGTCCGACAAAGACAAGGGAGACTGGAAAGGCCATTTCTGACTTATAAGCCATCATCATCTAGCCATACGCATCTGCAAGCATGATGGTGCCAAAGACGTGAACTCAAGACCTCTTGTGCAGAAGTCTAACGCTCTACCCACTGCGCAACGAGCTCGTTGTCTTGCCGGGTTTTGATCGGCAACATTAAATATGGTAAGTAGGCGCTTCACGATCGGTTACAGGACTCACTTCGTCCCGTTGTGCTTTGGGGCTATTTCTAAGCCCCGCCAGCAGCCGCAAAGGCAGCTTAGGATATAGGCAGAATAACATGACCGACAAAGACAAGGGAGACTGGAATGACCATTTCTGGCTTATAAGCCGACATCAGCCAGCCATACCCAACCCCAGGCGCTGTGGCGCCAAAGGCTTGAACTCACGATCTTTTGCGCAGAAGTCTAACGCTCTTCAAACTGCACCACGAGTTCGTTGTCCTGCCAGTTTTGATCGGGAATATTAACTATTGTAAGTAGGCGCTCTCCGATCGGTTACAGGGCTCACTCGTCCCCGATGTGCTTGGGAGCTATCTCTTAAGCCCCACCAGCAGCCTGCAAGACAGCTTAGGATAAAGGCAGAATAACATGACCGACAAAGACAAGGGAGACTGAAATGGCCATTTCTTCCTTATTAGCCGTCATCAACCAGCCATACCCAACCCCAGGCGCTGCAGCACCCAAGGTTCGGACACACGACTTGTTGGGCAGAAGTCTAAACGCTCAAACATCTGCACCACGAGCTCGTTTTCATGCCGGTTTTGATCGGAAATATTAACTATGGTAAGTAGGCGCTCTCCGATCGGTTACAGGACTCACTCGTCCCGTTGTGCTTTGGGGCTATCTCTAAGCCCCACCAGCAGCCGCAAGGCAGCTAAGGATATAGGCAGAATAACATGACCGACAAAGACAAGGGAGACTGGAATGACCATTTCTGGCTTATAAGCCATCATCAGCTAGCCATACGCATCCGCAAGCGATGCGGTGCCCAAAGACTTGAACTCAAGACCTCTTGTGCAGAAGTCTAACGCTCTACCCACTGCGCCACGAGCTCGAGGTCTTGCCGGGTTTTGATCGGCAACATTAAACTATGGTAAGTAGGCGCTCTCCGATCGGTTACAGGACTCACTCGTCCCGTTGTGCTTTGGGGCTATTTCTTAAGCCCCGCCAGCAGCCGCAAGGCAGCTTAGGATATAGGCAGAATAACATGACCGACAAAGACAAGGGAGACTGGAATGACCATTTCTTGGCTTATAAGGCCGACATCAGCCCGCCACACCCAACCCCAGGCTCTGTGACGCCCGCAAGGCTTTGAACTCACGATCTTTTGCGCAGAAGTCTAACGCTCTTCCAAACTGCACTACGAGTTCGTTGTCCTGCCAGTTTTGATCGGGAATATTAACCATGGTAAGTAGGCGCTCTCCGATCGGTAACAGGGCTCACTCGTCCCGATGTGCTTAGGGAAGCTATCTCTTAAGCCCCACCAGCAGCCGCAAGACAGCTTAGGATATAGGCAGAATAACATGACCGACTAAAGACAAGGGAGACTGGAATGGCCATTTCTGACTTATATAGCCGTCATCAGCCAGCCATACGCAACCCGCAGGCGCTGCGGCGCCCTAAGGCTGAACACACGACTTGTTTGGGCAGAAGTCTAACGCTCAAACCCATCTGCACGACGAGCTCGTTGTCTTGCCGTCTTTGATCGGAAATATTAACTATTGTAAGTAGGCGCTCTCCGATCGGTTACAGGACTCACTCGTCCCGTTGTGCTTTGGGGCTTTTTCTTAAGCGCCACCAGCAGCCGCAAGGCAGCTTAGGATATAGGCAGAATAACATGACCGACAAAGACAAGGGAGACTGGAATGACCATTTCTGGCTTATAAGCCGATCATCAGCCAGCCATACCCAACCCCAGGCGCTGTGGCGCCCAAGGGTTGAACTCACGATCTTTTGCGCAGAAGTCTAACGCTCTGCCAAACTGCACCACGAGTTCGTTGTCCTGCCGGTTTTGATCGGGAATATTAAATATGGTCAGTAGGCGCTCTCGATCGGTAACAGGGCTCACTCGTCCCGATGTGCTTTGGGAGCTATCTCTTAAGCCCCACCAGCAGCCGCAAGACAGCTTAGGATAAAGGCAGAATAACATGACCGACAAAAGACAAAGGGAGACTGAATGACCATTTCTGGCTTTTGTAAGCCATCATCAGCTAGCCATACGCATCCGCAAGCGACGGTGCCCAAGACTTGAACTCAAGACCTCTTTGTGCAGAAGTCTAACGCTCTACCCACTGCGCCACGAGCTCGATGTCTTGCCGGGTTTTGATCGGCAACATTAAATATGGTAGTAGGCGCTCTCCGATCGGTTACAGGACCTCACTCGTCCCGGTTGTGCTTAGGGGCTATCTCTTTAAGCCCCACCAGCAGCCTCAAGGCAGTCAGAATATAGGCAGAAATAACATGATCCGACAAAGACAAGGGAGACTGGAAATGGCCATTTCTGGCTTATAAGCCATCATCATCTAGCCATACGCATCTGCAAGCGATATGGTGCCAAAGACGTGAACTCAAGACCTCTTTTGCAGAAGTCTAACGCTCTACCCACTGCGCAACGAGCTCAAGGTCTTGCTGGGTTTGATCGGCAACATTAAATATGGTAAGTAGGCGCTCTCCGATCGGTTACAGGACTCACTCGTCCCGTTGTGCTTTGGGGCTATTTCTTAAGCCCCGCCAGCAGCCGCAAGGCAGCTAAGGATATAGGCAGAATAACATGACCGACAATGACAAGGGTGACAGGAATGACCATTTCTGGCTTATAATCCGACATCAGCCAGCCATACCCAACCCCAGGCACTGTGGCGCCAAAGGCTTGAACTCACGATCTTTTGCGAAGAAGTCTAACGCTCTTCAAACTGCACTACGAGTTCGTTGTCCTGCCAGTTTTGATCGGGAATATGAAAATTGTCAGTAGGCGCTCTCCGATCGGATACAGGGCTCACTAGTCCCGATGTGCTTGGGAGCTATCTCTTAAGACCCACCAGCAGCCGCAAGACAGCTTAGGATAAAGGCAGATTAACATGACCGAAAAAGACAAGGGAGACTTAAATGGCCATTTCTTCCATATAAGCCGTCATCAACCAACCTTACCCAACCCCAGCCGCTGCAGCACCCAATGTTCTGACTCACGACTTGTTGGGCAGAAGTTCAACGCTCAAACATCTCTACCACGAGCTCGTTTTCATGCCGGTTTTGATCGGAAATATTAACTATGTTAAGTAGGCGCTCTCCGATAGGTTACAGGACTCACTCGTCCCGTTGTGCTTTGGGGCTTCTTCTTAAGCCCCACCAATAGCCGCAAGACAGCTTAGGATAAAGGCAGATTAACATGACCCACAAAGACAAGGGAGACTGGAATGACCATTTC
>WEDG01014171.1:0-25281 GCA_017591395.1 Schistocephalus solidus
CCATGCCCTAATTTGGCCCCAGTGTTGGTCCAACGCATCTACCACGTGGCCCGTTTAGGGGGCACAACACACACACACACACTTACACACACACACACACTCAAGACACATATAAACTCTGTATATATCTTATGATTCCATCCCTTAGGCAATTGTAATGGCCTGATTATGAATTACTGAAAACATGGGTTTGCCAACTGTCTTTTCACTTGATACATCGGAATGTTTACAGAAATAATCAAAGCTATTTGCATTTTGTGATGTTGATACGTTTTCCACATTCCGCAACCGTTATTGCAGTCATGGAGGATGTAATAATATTTTTAATCCAAAATTAACTGACAAAGTTTCTTGTCTTTTGCGGTGTTTATGTTAATGGACTGTTGATTCGTTGGGGGTGGCATGCTATTATTGGTGAGTTGTGTTAGGCTGAGGAATAATTTTATCAATGCCAAATAGCGCACTTGTTTTGTTGGTAACTTTTAGTGGTCATATGACTCGCCCGCTACCCTCTACAGTAAGCGGAGGATCAGCGTGACACCCATATCCTCATCAAACTGTGTTTGCAATAAAAATCCATCTCACATAATATTCGCTTGGCGGATAGGTCTTTTGGCTTCAAGGTTAGGTCATTATAACGATAACTGGTTGGCTGCTTTATCTATCTTCAGAATTTTATCGTCAGTTTGCAGCAAAGCAGTTTAAAATAAGTTTTATAGGCGCAGGCATGCGATAACTATGTAATATTCATTAAATGGCCCACAGGCAGCATGTATTTAGGCAACACGCTATTGCTACTGGCAACAGGGGGTACTCGTTAAAAGCCCATACAATGCTTCGCTGATATCATGCCACTGTTTTACACAGCTAAGATATGTTCGTCTGAGCAGTGGGTCCCCCACTAGCTGTGCCGAAGAATACTGACGAAGCTTGTGTCTGGGCTTCTAGCTGGTATCTATGCTGTCATTAGGGTGCATTAGGCAACCTATAGATAACTGGTTTGTTTTTTTCTAAAGATGAGAGGACGTCAGTCAGTTTACACACAAACACACGTTCATTTGACCGTCTTAATCAGACGATCTCCACCGTATGCTCCAGCGAGGAGTGGTGCAGAGACGGTGACTTGTGTGCAACTTGGGCTTAAGTGATATTTGACTTGAACGACATCTACCGCACTCTCCTTTCTTTTTCCCCGGCTGGACCCGGTATCAAGACATTGTCAAGAAGACCGGTGGCGGGGATCGGGAGCAGATGAATCATATCCCACCAAAACCATGAATAGCAACAGTGGGTGGTGCGGCAGGAGGCGGCACCTACGCGTGACCATGTTGGCAAGTGCACCCCCATGTTCGGCATTTGTTATGAAAGCTCATCCGAAACAAGAATAACGCCTGCCATACCCTGATTTGGTCCCCGTGTTGCTCAAGCGCATCTACTGCACGTTAGTTTGACCACCTTTGTCCGAAGATGTTTTTTGTAGGCTCCACAGAAGGGTGGTGCAAAGACGGTGACTTGTGCAAAAATTCGTTTTAAGTGATAATGGACTTGCACAGCGTCTACCGCACTGTCTATTCTCCTACCCGCTTTATTCAAGAAGACAGGAGGTGGGATCAGACGCAGATGAAACATATCCAACGGGGTGCAAGAGCGTAGTTTGGAAGTAGACGGTACCTATGCGTGCCCACGTTACGCACGTACACCACCATGTTCGTCATTTGTTATGGAACCTCATTTCTGAGATGGCCACAGTGTTTGTCCAGCGTATCAACCACGCAGCACGTTTAGGGGGCATACACACACACACACACACACACATATATATATATATATATATATATATATATATATATTGACATTACCAACAAAGATAAGGGAGACTGGACTGGTCATTTTTGGCTTATTAACCGTCTTCAGCAAGCTATATATATCGTTGGAGGATGCTGAACGGAATAATTTATCCGGACCTTTTATCTTCACTTACTTTGATATATATATATATATATAAGTTATAATAACCATAAGAGTGACGTGTGTCACCTGGAGCGACTGCAGAGCGGTAAGGATCCAAATAAAGCGATATTCATTTCAGAAAGCTGACAGGCTGGCTAAAATTTCTCACAGGCCGATGTTCTTTTAACTCGTCCCAGTCTGTGCGAATATTTTTTTATCCCTGAACTCCCTGTCACTTATCGTTTGTCACACCTCACTTTAAATGAAATTATAAGTGACTTCAGTTATACTTCCGGCACGTAATTATTTTTGCCGCTGTCCTCTCGCAGCCCGGGCTCTGCTCTTCCAAATCGTTCTTCCCACCACATGGCAGATAATGTCGCAAAATTCATGATCGGAGTCTACTAACTGGTGCTTTTGCATTCTGTTAGTACCTTGATACATTCATAGTTAAAGGCTGTTATTGCCACTGAAGTATTCGTCCTTCGTTCGCGAGTAGTGTATCCCAGTTTTTAGTTTGGTCCTATATCAAAGTAAATACAAAGAGTCCCCTCACCGATATACTTTTCCAGACATTGCAAAATGAAGCGAGATATCGACCACCAATAAAGTTATTTAATATGAACTCAGCTTTCTTATAAGCTCATTCAGCTGCTTGCTGAGAATAGGGTGGTTTAGCAGCGCGAAATAATTTGTCGAGGAGAACGAGCACACCGCCAGATAGACGTTAGAGACTTGACTGTCAATAATTTAAGAAAACGGTTTCATCGAACTGCCCGAAGCCTACATGGCTTTGCACCACAGTTTAACTAGTGGTTAAATCTAAGGGCAGTTAAAGAGCGGGCGTATTTTCATACCATCAAAGTGCCTCTACAGAAGTAAAGACGGTGCTGCGCCATCTACGTTCGAACAAATGTATGTGTCTCATCTACCAGTCAGAAATAGAGTCAACGTTTTGGGCTCGACGCACAGGCCTTATAACGTGAACTGTGTCTAGAGCTGAGTAAACTGGATCGAAACCGCAACCACCGTATACGCCTCTTTCGACGAAAAACATTTTTCCTCTTGTTTTGCTTACTATACTCTCTTTTTATAAACCAGTAATGAGGGCTAGTGAGGGATCTCCGCGCAAATTAAGAAGATTTATGAGGGAGTATTCAGCTAATGTACTTTCCATACACATTGTAGTGGCTAGAATGCGCTCCAATTTTCTATTTTACTAATAAGATTAAAAGCCCAGATAAAGGCGTTGGTGAAGCATTTTGCTCCTGGATAACATTATGAAGCCCACTTAATTTTTTTTATAAAAATTGGGAAAACAGAAGTTTCTGATGTCCTTGTCGTGCGTCAAAAACTTAAAAGTCTATTCAATGCAAAATACTTTCTTGTAAAACGTAATAAAGATAAAAGCGGAGTGGAAAGGTGCCTGAGACAGGGGGAGGAGGGGGGCGGAGAGTCCGGGAGTGATGCTGATGTTTTCAGTAAAATGTCGGCTAGAGTTGCCTGATCTCACTTTCCGGAAGAAAGAAATTTTTTTAGTTTGTTCCGGATGATGCAGCTAGTGGAAGTGCCCGTTAGGTCGGGGCATTGACTGGTAGTGCCGGAGTAGCTTTGGACTAGGACAATGCCTTGGGAGTTCCTGACGCAAAATCTCACGAATCTTCTCCTCCTGCTGCGCGGTGAACGGCTGAAAGAAGGAGAACAGTTAAAAGAGAGCTGGTGCATAGATAAGCACGGAGTCCCACTTTAAATGTAAGACTTGGCTCCCTGTGGGGATGCCTGAACGGGTTGAGACTCGTCAGATTAAGCAAACGTTTGCTACAAAAAGCGCCAATACCGGGAAGGTGTGCCCGCGCTCGTCTACGAATTGTATTGATTTTAAAGGCGGAAGTGTTGCTTCCTAGGTGTTTATTGAGGAATTGCCATCCGTAGACTATTTAACATGCTACTTAATTATAAAGAAGATTTTTATTTTTGTTCAGGAAGCAATACGTTAACCGGAAACATATTCCCCGGCACAGGCTCTCCTATTGTCTTTCCGAAAGTTTACTCGAATATCTGAGCTGAAATACCTTAGCCTCAGCGTTTAACGGCCTTATATTCTCTTTCCATCGAGAGGCAGTGTATAGTAGATAAATACTGATTTATTTAGTATCCTCCAAACGGGATAAATTTAAACTAGGCAAAGGCAAGGTAATGAACAAAATTTAATAGCGTCATAAAATGTCTTTATCTCTTACTTAAATGCGGGCAACTACGGTTATTAGTTATTAAAACAGTAAATTGTTCAATTAGGCAGCGGTCTAGAATGACAAGACGTAGTTGGTAAATAAAATTGCTAATATTTGCATGTGAGAATATACAGATTGTTGACACCTGCCCAACCAGAAAATGTTGTGAATTCCTGGAGGCGATGCACTCAGATGAGGCATATCGATTTGGATTCCACACCCAAACGCGCAAAGCCAATAACGAGGGGGTGACAAAATGCACTTAACGCGACTACCCAAACGACTTTCCTACGGAGATGTCGGTACGGTTGCTCATCGACAGGGAGGTCAAAAACGGCGCTACAAGGATACCTTGAAGAAATCTCTGAAGTAACTGCAAATCGACCCAGTGTCCTGGTAGGAACTCTCCCAGGACAGACCAGCCTGGAGACGATCCGTGAAGGCTGGTGCCGCAATATAGGAAGCCAATCGGATCGCCGCTGCTAAGGCCAAAAGGGCGGTTCGCAAGTCACAAGCACCGCGGATCAACACTGCCAATGTACAAACCCTTTCAACGTGCCCACGCTGTCAACGCACATTCCGCGCTCGAATCGATCTGGTCGGATATTTTTGAACTCAATGCAAAAACAATACCACAACTTAAACCTCTGCCGTACCTGCCTCAAACCCCACGACGACGACCACCCCGATCACTGATAACAACTTCATCGATGCCCCGCGGTCATTATCGCCGACACTATCCTCCCTCCTACACCCCCTGCACCGATCACGCCAATGAACACCACTTGCCCCACTCGCACCACCTCAGTAGTCACCTCCGACTACCCGCAAACTGCTCCCTTCAACACCACCACCGCCCCCAGTACCAGCGATGCGGACTCGGTACCAACCTGTCTTCATTGCGATCGCACATTCACCTCACACATCGGCCTGGTCGGTTACTTGCGAAATCCATCGCACAGAGACTGGTGAACTAGTGCCTGGAGCACCAACACACAGCAGAGACCGCCGCCTCCAATACCATCACAGCCTCCGCGCATTCACTCATCACAAGGGCCTGCTCGGTCACAGGCGCATCCACGAAAGCGGAATCCAACGCTCACAATTAGTACAATGTGCGTTTTGTGTGGAGTGGCTTACTGGCGGACTGAGAGTCAGGCTGCAATGGCCAAAACTCGTCAAGCATGATTACGACTGCTCAAATGAAGAAGAAGAAGGTTGTTGGTTCACCGGAATCATGACATTATTCGTCTGAGCTTTCCGTATTGCAGCTGCTCCGGTAAAACGCAGTAGCTACCCAGGCATGAAGTAGGACTTTAAATGCAGTCATTGGATTAAATGCAGGGCCAGCGGCCACCAGGTGCATTGTAGTTGAACGCCCTGTAACCTTCTTCTGCTGAGGGTGGAAAGCGAGATACCCAAGAGATCGATTACGAAGCAGCTGGCGGACAATAGCCATTCGATGGATCCAACGGTTGTATTCAGACTTACTTTAGGGGCGAGTTTTCCCTGAGACCAGAACCCACTCACCATGCCCAGCCACACGTCAGATCAACATTACACGTTTTCATTTAAATATCACGTTCGATCCCTTTAGAAGGTCTTCAAATTAAACAGTTTGTCTTCCTAATATGCGATGACCATATGCAGTTGAAAAAGAGGTCGCAAAACTACATGACTCACCATATTACGCTGCCTTTGCTTGGTTAAAATTAGCTTTATCGATGGCATCTGTCATGCAGTACTACCGCATGGCACTGGCCCATTAAGACTGAAGATGTGCAAAACTCGACTAGGTCTCCGAGGTGGACATTAGCTATCCTGCGCGCAGTGCAAAGCTAGCTCTCCATGAGTAAATGGTCCACATCGTTAGTCTGTGACCACGTGGTGGAGCGATGCAAACCAAGATGGCACAACAATTCGATCGTGCCGAAGCAAGTTGTAAGACTTAATATACATATTTGAGCTAGAATTCATTAGCTTCAGCTGGCTACCTCTGCAATATTCTAATTCTGCCATCTGATAGTCCGTAGTCGATTTATTGGTTTAAACGTACTGATAGCACAAGTACTACCTAAAGACCGAACTGCATGTTCCGATGGCGTTCAGCTATCTTCATCAATATCACTTCTCACTCATTAGTGCAGCATAACATTTGGACATTAAGCCACATATGGTAGAGGGCTACCTGGGCGCACCCAAGATCGACTAGGCCTCCGAGTTTGAAATTAGTTCCGCTGATCACAGTGTAATTCTAGTTGTCAATAGTTAAGCGGTCTACGTACTCAGTCTGTGACCGTTCGGTGGAGCGGTGTAATCCCAAACGAGAGGGCAAATCGTTCATGGAAAGGCAAGACTAAGACGCAATGTTAATACGCAACAAACGGAGACATTTAAATTTTTATTTACCGGGTACGATATAAATCATTTATTTTTGGATTTTTTAAATGCCAAAATGTCCTTTTTTGTTGTCTTGACAAATAACATAGATAGCATTCAAGGGGAAAGGTGACCTACGTTTTTTATTCTTGGCATTTTGTCCTTCTGTTAGTTTAGATAGACGTCATTGACTCCTTGGGAAAGCTAAATAACTTCTTCCTTTTTCAAAATACCTGAGTATCTTTTCCCTCCATTCAATAATGCAAATAATTAAAAATGCTAGTTAATCAACCTCTTCATAATATATGCAATTACTCGGCGTCTAATTACAACTATTTGAAGCTAATAATCTCGAAAAGTAACGAGGATAGAACCTAGAATGTGACTTTATATGTTCAACTCAAAAATGTATTAAAAAACGGAATCGAAGCGTAACGCGCAGTTTTTAAATAAGAAGCATTGATAAATATGATATTTCTTACGACAGTAGCTTTTCTGAACTTCCAGCTAAAGGCTAGGGCCAGAATCTACAACGTACTGTCTCAACCATTGATAATAGGCTTCTGGCTAGTGCCATCTAAAAACAGTCCTACAAAACTGAATTACTGGTGATAATCCTTCGTTATAGAATGGGTATTCCACAAAAGATAATTTCCTTCAACTTAATTGGGGATAAAAATTTTGGGTTGAACCTGAAAAGTCATATCACGGGTCCTCAACTCCAAGTCCTTCACCCAATACTTTGCAAAAAGTACCAGCCTCCCATTTATTTAGATTTCATATTACCAGAAATTGCATAGAGAAGGCTGGGGAAAGAGAAGACGAACTTCTCACGGTTGAATCATGTCGCAGTGGAAACATCAGCTAAACATATGCCTGGACTGTTAATTTGTACCAATGTGGGCAGCACAGTGACACTCAAAGCAGTACGTTTTCAGTTTCGCGTAAAAAGTAACCTGCGAAAATTTTGAGTGTTTTGGAGCGCACATATAAATTTATATAAATGTAAGACAAAGGGCCTGCGAAAAATTCCTACCTGGTGCATATTTTTTGGAAAATTTCACCTGTCAGGAATAGGATAGTTTTCAGGAGGAATGGCCTAGTTTTTAAAAAGCCAGTTAATGCTTGTAGACTTCAGAAAGCAGCCTTGGTTCTTACTAACTCTTAATTTTCGTAAACTGTATGTAATGTATTTGTTCGAAACTACAGAGAGCAAACTTCATGCACAAATGATGCAGGTAATCAGCTCGTAACATGCTGCCATAGAGACAGATAATAATGTATACATTTTTGTGTGCAATATTGAATCTGAAATCTAAAAAGTAATGATTTTAACCTCTCAACACCCGGCATAGTCGAAAAAATTGAAAGTAGGACAGAAGGTCCTTCTTGATGTAGAAAATGTGAAGACTCAACTTCCCTAAAAAGAGGCATGAAAAGCATATTTTGATGCCTCTTTTTACCAAAGTATCCTCGGATTTAAACTGACGTCCAAAATTGCGTTAAACCTGGAAAAAACTTAGGAGATTGGCCATGATCGCCTTTATACCCTCGTCGCAACCCATGACTGGAGAAAAGGCATGCAGATGGATCTGCGCCAAATGCCAAAGCTTATCTTAACGCTCACCCTAGTATAAATCCTAACTGAAAGCACATCATCAATCCTTAGTATTGCTTCCATGACACTTACCGCAAAGGCACCCTATCTTACGGATGGTCCGTGTTCTCGTGTCCTACCAGAAGCCATAAAAGCGTTCCTTATCACCACTTAGGTGATTGGTGAATGCTGCTAATATGCCCACCTGTTCCCCGAAGGAAAACGGCAGTAGGAACGCCCCCCGCATAATACAGGTGGTTTTGCGTTACCCTCCAGAAAGGGTAAATTCTCCCGCGTCCGACACTTAACACTAACCCTACCCCAAACATTAACCGTAACCCTACACGTGACATTAGCCCTTACCTCAATTATTACCCTAGTCCTAACGTTGACCACAAACCGTCATTTCCCTGGGATCTAGCGCAGAGCCACCTGTAGTACGAGCAATTCCTGTTCCCCTATCCTGCCGGGGGCGGTAGGCTGAGGGAGTAGGGGGCTAACAAGCGTTTCCTACCAGGTGATATTTTTATATGTGCCCTGCGTAAGTGGCTGAAAGGCTATTCACTCGAATGGCCAGTCCACTGTCACATAGCAACTGGTTTGGGATTGACTGGCGTGCTAGACAGATTTACACACTCATCTGAGTAATCATTTAAATTTGGTAGCGTAAAGAGCAATTTTTGGGGCAATTTACTATGCTTTCTGCCACCCACTGTGAAATATAACCTATCAAAAGAGGTACCTAGAAGACCGTGGGTCTGTTTACTTTGCAGTCCTCTTGCCGGGGTGCACACATTAATAAATTGGAGGAGCTGAACGCAGACATCTATAAATAAACTACACAGCTGCTCCGGGCATTCACTTCTCGCAACCGAGCTGCATCATAGGAACCGGTACGGTATTGAGTCTCCAGCACTCCTGCTTGCAAACTCCAAGCAATCGCTACCGTTTACTTTGGGAAGCTTAGTTTTCTTTAAGCCAAAGCTTTGTTGTAGCATTTATCGGATTACCCGTTGTGATCGTTCAAAGTAGATAATTACGTTAAAATATCGGCCCAGCAACCGCTTTATCACTGTCTGAGCAAACACTGACACCTGACTTCCATTTAAACCTTACATTTGACAACCTTACATCTAAAATATTCGAGTTGAAATCCCGGTGGCGTGGATGTAGCCTACCTTTAGTTAACCTAGCCTTTAACACTTGAGACCAAAGCCAAGAGCCGGGGCTCGTGAATCAACTGGTAGAACATGCTGTCCAATAAAAAATGGACTCAAACGCTAACTACCGGAACATTCTCGACTTCATTTGGGGCCTGGGTGGTTCAGGATGATAAAAAGCCACAACGACTGTTGCCGGTATCTTAGTTTTACTTCTGTTACCTCGGTTACTACTGACACTTACTAACCCAACCATCTTCAACGGTTGTAAGTTAGGATTCAAGGGAAAACGGATGAGCCTAGGGCCTAAACGTTGAGTATCAACAGGGTTGCGAGCGACTACATCAACGGGAAATTCCATAGGCTCAACCCTACTGGCGCCGCCAGTTTGGGCAGCCTGAAAGTCAGCTGTCACATTTTAGAGCGCAGAAATTTGAAAATCCTCCTGCCCACTGCGATTCAAAGCTTTGACCAGGCTATAAAAAGTAGAGGTTGTCGAATATTCCCAAAGAAGAGAGAAGGGCATATTCCTTGGCCGCAATGCGAAATTTCCCCCCTGACTCCGACAACAGTGATTCAAGGCGATCCCACTGATTAGAATGCCTCTGAAGACTGCATCCATTCAAAACCCCCCAACAGTACTCACAAAACTGTACAATAAATAATGATTTTTGGCGGATTATGAAAACCTCGGCGGCCTCAGTGGGATTCAAGCTTATGATAACAAGGGCGACGTTGAGTAAAGCCAGCGTTCTAACCACGTGAGCTGCGAAACCTCAACGGGCACCAGGAGTTTATACATCCTTGGTTCAAGTGAGTAAACTCATGACTTTCAGTGGGGCTTCGTAACCCAGGTAGTCAGGGTGCTGCCTGTACTTTAGCCTGGCTCTTGTCATTTCGGCTTTGAATTCCATGGAGGACAGGGAGTTTTTCACAGCTGGGTAGCATAAAGCTTTATGACACAGGGCCTTTCTTTCACAAGTTAAACTAATAAAATTACCTTCAAGGGATCCAGAACAGACACTTTTACAGTTCAGCTTTCAGCAAAGCTCCCAAGCAAAAGCTGTATTCATGAATTCACATGCATCAATTATTCAGCTAACAACCCTGGATTAATTAGAAAAAAGGGTTGCATATAATTGACTACCGTTGTCCTTCATTATTGAATTATTGCCTAACAGAATTAGGCTTCGTTCAACGCCTAGCTCCGACCCTAATAATGCCGGTTACAAATATGGTGAATGAAATTTTGTGACAATCTCAAACATTAAAAAAACAGGCTTAGGTGGATATTTAAACATTTTCCTCCTTAAAAGGTTTTCTCCTCTCAATTGATAGCAGGAAACTAACGAATTCAGGAGGGGATGAACGATACGACCCAGTATCGATTAAGCTATATGTAACTCCGACTGCCAAAAGCATACATAGTTTAAGTAACTTCGTAGTGTAAGTCAACTGTATACGGCACCTTGTCCCCTGTCTATTTTCTTTTAGATACCTGCTTCGCCAACTTTGTAAACAAGTGCCCATTGACTGTTCTTCAACAGATAAACGACTGATACTCAAATCAGATGAAAGAGATAAGATAAAGCCGTGCCATAATTGTGAGAGGACTGTTGATCATAAAGAAGAGCAAATACTACGAGAGTTGGTCCATCATAAGGGTCCATTTTGAATAAGTGATTTACGCATGCTGTTAACTTTTTTCCTCGTTCGATGCTGTTGAAAATATTTTTATCCATTTGCGTGGCAACTAATTGTGCAAGCAAGCCAATTTTCCCAGGCCCGAACAAGCATGCGCTTCCCATGACTGAGGTGAAGGGTGGAAATTGAAAAAGCAAAATTCCATTCGACAAACTTAAGCCAGCTACTGCAAGGTCCTTCGACATTGCGCTCATGCGGTGGTAAATGTACATCTTCATAAGCTGGATCTAAATTGCCTTAAGGCCAAGCCAAGCTCGAGAGATGTGTTCAGAACCTGATGCAGATTACCAGAACCACATTTTGAGCTTCCAGTCTTATTATTTCCCTGAAGAGGGATAGGTGCCAGTGAATGAGTTAGATTGGAAGAACTCATGAAGGCGCTACCTGGAATGCAGAGGCCCTTCTGTGAACCATGCCCGTGTCGCTGATGCAGAGGAAATGCTAATGCTTATTTGGTGAATGAAACTCGACGATCTTCGTTTCAAGGACAACCTGCTATCACTTCGAGTACTTTGGGGTTGAACACTGCATCTAACACTGAATGGCAAAATACCCAAATGCCTTGCGCTCCTTCATCTTGGCCAGCATTATACTTAGAGGGTTTAATGATTACGGTAAATTTTGGAGAGTCTGATTGGCACGGTCGGTAAGACTCGCAAGACACCTCTTCAGCTGCCCGCGTAGTGGTTGGTTTGACGCGAGGACGAGCAGCGGTCCTATTCTCCTGCAATTAAATGACGAGGTTTATTTCGGAGGAAAATAATGCAAATCGGAACCATATATTACACTCCAGAGAACCTATGAGACACAGGCTTTACTAAGCAACCATGAGGAGTTAAAAGCATTCTCGTGTTTCATAGTAACTGAAATAAGGACTTTGCCTAAATTGCAGGAAATCGGCACTCACAGAGTAATCTGACGGAGGATTTACGCGGTAGGGCTTTGGTTTCACAGGTGGTGGCTCAGGGGTGCCCATAAAATCCACCCTTACAGAATTCCCAATAACGAGCTGATTGTTTATAAGATCCACACAACACTGATGTTCACGTAGTGTGTTGAGTCCGAGGACCAGGTCGTGAGTGTTGTCAGGTACAACCATTGGTGATATCTTCAAAGGTAAACGAAGGAGGAGCAACAAATTATACGTTTTGCGGAGCATTGTCCTCGGCTTGGCAGAAAACACTGAGATGACTGATAAAATACAGATCTTCGCCTGTATATCTGTTTTTTTTCATCTTAAATAATGCCGTTTAAATTAAAACTCTACTTGATCAAAATCATTGAATTTACAGACGCTCTTTCCTTCGTTGCTTATTTCGGTAGGCCGACCGAATAACTCAGCCAGAGGAGTTGGTTAATATGCACCAACCTGATAGGCCTTGCAAGTTAGGAAACTGGAATACTAACCAGACAGTTTTGTGTAGGGTCAAAAATCCTTATTTCCAGCGTCATTCTTTTAAAAAACGATCGGTTACGCAAGTACTGAAACCGTGTCAGTAATTCTTGCTGCTTCCACCGGTCACCGATCATTAATTGCGCCGTTTTCTTCTCTCGGCCAAAATGCAGTGGGCAAACCCGTGCGCATGTTGCATGGCTAAATGCACATGCACATCAGTTGATTCCTGATCTTCGCCATATCCGGCTGTCCAAACTGACCAATCGCACTCAAGGCTTATTCACGCATGGCCTCACCACTATTTCACACTTGGGACGCCACTTTCGCAGCTCCCGGATGTGCCCTTATCCGGCAGCCAACTTTTTCCAACCCCTACTCCGATAGTTCTGTACAGAAGACACTATCCTCCCAACTGGGGTCCCACGTTTTCTCTTATATGGAAGGTTGTATCGGTTAGGTATCCTAAATAGCTTTAGCTACTGCGATAATAGTATTCTCTAGCCGACAACTCGATCTACGGCATTTCAAAGCAGTCAGAAACTTTGTAGACTAACGTTTCCAGGCTGCGGCACATGCATCTCCTTCAACTTGGCTACTGCGTCTAAACCCATGCAATTATTTGCATAAAAATAGCACGTTATGATGTCTCGACCTAACCATTTACAAAGTTTTGGCTTGGCAAGAGACCAAGATAAAATGAAGATACAAAACTCTCTGCTTTCTTATGATAGTGTGGCACTCACCGAGCTGGTCACATAACCTGCTCATCTCTTTATATCTTGGGGTTCAATCTAGAGCACTCGTAGCCGGTAGAGTGGCATAGACCGATAAGGTGGTGTCAATAAAGACAAAGGAGGTTGGAAGGGCCATTTCTGACTTAGTAGCAGTCATCAGCCCGTCATGACCAATCCTAGGTTTGGATCATTTTAAAATTCAAAGCAAGGACCTTTGGTCTTTTACTAATGGCTTATAAGCCAACAAAGGCCATTTCGACCTCCCCTGTCTTTTTCGGTGTGTGCGTTAGGTTTCGCATTTTGGATAACTTCTTTAATGTTAATCTTTCCACAATATAATATATAATATCATATAATAATACAATAATATAATATAATAATATAATCTGATAATACAATATAATATAAAATATAGTTTGGTATGGTTTATTTACATGGTCCCCCCACAGTGAAAGAAGCTTTGCCCTACCTTCGAGGGAATTTCGAAGTAGAGTTCGGTCGGATGTTATGGTTAAGATTAGGATGACGAGTACCGTTTTGGTGAGCCTTGATATTAGGTTTAGAACACGGGAGTATTTACCCTTGCTGGAAGGTAAAGCAAAACCACCCGTATTACGCCGTTTCCTGGCAGAGGAGTGGGGCCCATAAGCCATTTAGATCTATAATGTTTCAGTGATAAATTTTGCTTCCATTGAAATATCCACATCCTTTCGCTACGGTTGTGCCATCCGTCCCCGTATATATGGCAGGTGTCGATCCAAAAATCTAATGAAGTTGTTTACTAACATTTTAGTCCGTAGTAAGTTACACTCAACCGATGCAACTCTATGTTTTTTTTCTGATATTGAAGTACAAACCTGCAAGCCAATGTTTTCATCAGCTCCAATCAACATATCATACTGCAAATAGATGCATATGTAGATGCCTTTAACAGCAGGGTTGTAAGAATCAATTAGGAAAAGAAAAATTAGTAATATACTGGAAAGAACATAAAAAATACAATCAGGAAAATACAACAGATCTCTGCTTCTATTAAACTCCTTGATGTAACTGCAGCAAAAAGTATTACAAGCAATGAAATTGCTTAATAAGGAATTTTAGGCTGGAATTTGCGTTTACCTTTGAAAAAAACGATACCTGAACTAGAACTGGGGGTTTTAAGTTACATAGCATCTTCGAGGCAAGCAAAGGAGGCTGTAAACCTTTTGGTAGTGGGTCTTGATATAAGCATACCTCGAATGTGATCGAATTTTAACTGCGGATAAATTGAAATTAAAACACGTATTGAATCGCTTGCAATAACCTAGAGAACATGATGACTAAGACTTGTACATGTCAACTTTTAGGGTACGTACTATTGGCTTATAATGAAAGAGAAATTTCTGAAGCTAACCCTCTGAATTATACTACAGTAAGATAACCTTAGCTATCTTTTTGGTAAAACTGCACAGAAAATGTGCTGCAGAGAAAGGGTTGAAAAAAATTAGAAAAAAACTATCCCTGTTAGAGAAGGTAAAGATTGTTCCAGTTACATAACGTTTTGCATTCTACGTGGGGCACGTTTTCATTTTCCAATCTGAAAAAGTATGATTATGTTACACTTTGTAGCCGACGAGTACGATGCATCCCTTTCACTTTACTTTTTAATTAGTAACTTTAACCCTGTGATTATGGTTAACCGACCAATATAGCCGAAACGTCAGCAGACCAACGAATCTATGTTGGTGAGCACTTCCTACGTCTCAAACTGCATTTTCCGTTGTAAATACAGTTCTGAGAGTAATTTGCCACAATTTCTGGGACAAGAACTTTGATCAAACTCGATTTCCAGACCGAATGTGGTTTGGGAGGACATTGGAATTGTTAATAGACTGTGGACCTATGAACGCGATTGTCACCTCTTGCGAGACCTTCAGCTTCATCGAACTTGAATGCGTGACCGGGTCTCGTCAAAGGAGTCACGACCTCCGAATTGGCACCATTTCTCCACACTGCTGCCGCGTGTTTTGACAATTAGTGCCCGGAGCAGTCTTCCGGCGTTGCAGAGTAAGTTGCTTTGCCCGCAGCTGCACAAGATCCGATAAAGTACTCCAGGCGTTTCTTGCCATGGCAGTGGGTCTCTTGATCTGAGTACCTCACGCATAATGTCTGCCTCCGGGATGGATGCGACTCCAACTCCAAGTGGCGCGAGAAGTCGACTGACGGCCTCTGTTCTTACCGGATGGAATCGCTCACCAAAATTTGGGTTCGGCGTGATTTCAGGGTCGGAGATAATTCCGCTGCGTGAGCAAATTTTATAAAGTACTTTGATTTGGAATGTATTCGAGTGCGTGCACCCGATTTCCAGCAAAATGAGTAGAGAGTGATTACCTCAGAGGCACCTATATCGGATGAGGAATGATCGCAGTTAGCCGGTGAGTATGTGTTTGATTCTTTCATAATACGCGACGAAAATTCGACCACGCATATGAGGTCGTCTGCAACTGCCCCGCGGAGTGGGTGCAGCACCGGATACTTGTGTGTGAACTGGTTTATAGGTAGAAAAACTTACACAGCATCTATTGTACTCTCTCACTCATCTTCTTTCTACGGCAAGACAATGTTAAGATGACCTAAGGCGGGCGCTGACGCAGTGGATGAAAACATAGATAATCCGTCTACGCGTACGACCCACGACCTGGGTACCGTTGGAAGTTTTAGATTATACATGAATGCAAGTGCCATAAAAGTGCGGTGGTCCTGCGGAGGAGCGAGTTACCCCGCCAGTTTGCAGCGTTTCAATGCCGCAACTCGTTGCGCTTCGTGACAAATTCCAGCCGGCAAAATATATAATAGCAAGAAATGCGCTGAAAAGCTGTGAGCAGGAAGTCCTCAAAGCCGACCTTACTCTATTTTCACTCTTTCATGGACCGACCACCTGCATGAGTCTGTCAAATACTGGTGAGGGGATTGTGCTCAGCAAGATTGTCGGAATGGAGTCCCAGCACATGTACCAAGGGGTACTCAGAAAACGGGAATTATTTATTTAAATTTTTAACGATAACATCTTAAAAATATTAATCCCCTGCAAAATACTGCCCATTAGATATTATGCACTCGTCCTAACAAATTTTCAGCTACTTACAACATATTTATATTATTCTTCTGAAGTAATGCCATTAAGTCTTCCGAGATTTTTTCTTCACCTCTTCTACGTTCGGAAAATGCTTTCCCTGTAGTTTTTTGTCTTGAGAATAAAAATAAGTCAAAAGAGGCTAGGTCGCGCGAGTAAGGAGGATGACAAACCGTTGTCATACCGTTTTTTTGTCCAAAAACAAGTTGCTCATCAACGCTGGGTGGTCGGACGCGTTGTCAAGATGGCGCAACACGTCCCACAATCATCGCGCTCCAGTTTGTTCTTCTTTCCTACTGCCTCACGCAATCATTTTAGCACTGAGTGTCATGAGGAACAAATTCAACGCAAATGAGTCATTTTTTATGTCGAAAAAACCAACCACCACGGATTACATATTTGATTTCACTAATCGTGCTGTCTTGGTCTGGGTGATGAATCTGTCATCCATGGGCTGGACCGCTGCTTTGTTTGACAATCATAGCCATGACACCAAGCTTCATCCCCAGTGATGACAGCTGACCAAAAATCAGGGCCAGTTTTTGTCTGTTTTTTTTTCAATTCCTGCCACTCAATCAAGCGGTTCTTCCTCTGATCATCGTAAAGCAGTCGTGAAACAAACTCTGCCTGTGTGCGTTTCATGTTCACACCTTCAGTTGGGATTCTTAGGCATGAACTCCAGGAAATTTCCCTTATTTCCTCAACTTCATTGACTTTAATGCATCGCGCACCTTTTGAACACTTTCTTCCGTTCTGGATGCTGGGGTGACCCGAATGGGACCCATCTTTAAGTGACATTAGGACATTTCTGCACCTAACAAAATACTCGTAAATTCTTGCCTGAATTATTGCTTCCTTCCCACAAGCTGCCCAAAAAGTGAAGCTGTTTCTGGCGCTGTTTTCTTTAATAAGATGAAAATTTTATGTTAGAGCCTTGCTCCTTAAAGTGTCTCATCGCAAGCTCACCGAGAGCGTTGGACGGACGCGGAAGGTGTTAAATAAAACAATCACTCTGTCCACTGCGATTGTTTCTCATAAACGCTACTAGGTCAACTGAGCAGGAAGTGTCTAGTAAACGGACCTAGCGGCCGAGGGCAACCCTGATAACCCAGTCTCCTGCAGAAAATAATTCTCTTTGTTTGGCTACCCCTCGTACGGCTATGAGTATAGACACGTGCGGTGAGCCGGTCTGACCCAGTTTCGTCCAGAGCATCTGCAGCGCTGTCTGTTGTGTGAGCCATAAATCCTACCCATAATGGCAACCGTGCTCTTGTTGCACAGGTAAAGTCTACTTAACTACATTATAGAAGATAAAAAAATTTAGACGGGTGCTGCACCAATACAAAGTGATTACGGGGTTATTGCGTCTGCTTCCGTTTCTCAGCCGGCTTGATGCAGGTCTACCAACGCTTTGTGGTGGAACAGGCGGGAGAGCGTGAGGCTGATGGCATATGGCCTTGTCCACCAACAGTAAATCCATCTTGTTGCCTGCAGTGGCACGACATCAGCGAAACACGCGAGTTTAAACATCTGGTTAGCATCTCTGCCATCAGTATGGTAAATAGTTACGAATTTTATTGCTGATGACTGCCTGTCTGTCGGCAGCTTGTGAACATTAAGTGGTTTTTCCAAAGTAGCGGATGAATTTTAGCTTAAATATTCCGATCAGCATTCGGATTGAACCTGAAAAGATTTCTCCCGAAGGATTTACTCCCAGATTTTGCAGTACTTTCCAAGAAATTTGAAAAGGAGAACCAAGCCATCATGCTAACCAAGTATGGAGGGTAAGGCGGAGTGGCAAGCTTGATGCACGGCAGTATCGGGATAAAACATAATCAATGATCAAATTCTGTCAGAATGTTCACATAGTCAATTGATTCTCAGGGCCCGAACTGTCGGGAGTAAACACCATTCAATGCGTTTTTATGTCATTAGGACTACCTCAAAATCCGCACAATTATTAATAATACCCCTTTGCAGAGCTCGCTAATGATACGAAGTTCTCGTATCTGTAATGGTTCGCAACTGCAGAAAACGTAAGGCTTTTAAAAATTAATACACATCTGTGTTAGATGCCCCAGGCTCGTCTTGCCTTCGTAGCCATCGTAGGGGGAACCCCATCAAGACACGAGACATCCATCAACAACGTAAACATGGTGCAAACATACCCACTATATTTAAATATTTTCCAACCACACATCATTCTGGTTTACTACCTGTGAATGCATCGGTTTGCATTAGGAGTCGGGTCAGTCTTATCTACTTACGCACACCCAACGCATTCACATATCAATGTCCTCTGCGCATACAAGACAGTAACCGCTTAGACGGCACGACTCAGTTTCCGCTTCCGCACAGACACCCAGGCACTACATTGGTTCTTTCAACCGTATCCACATATACCGCGACTAAGGATAAAACAGCACACCTCACTCAGCAAATTATGATGTGATGCAATTTTATAATCTCGTACTGACTTATTAAGTACCTTCATTTAAACGTGTTATCTTCAACCTTGGTGACTTCTGTGTTTAAGTGACTTCTGGCGCACGTGCTGTGGTGAACCAACAGTGAGTGAGGGCATAATGGACGAGAAAGATGTCGCCTCCATAAAGGACGAGTTACCACGTTTGCAAAAAGAAAAACTTTCATAATGATCGGCATGTGAGAAATCATGATGTGCGTCGGAGTTATGATAGCCAACAGCTGATCTACCGAGGCCCTGCTCAAGTGCCTGAATGAGGTCCTATCCTGGGAACATGGGAAGTGGGATCAAGGTGAAAGCAGTGCATGTCCCAAGACTCAAATGTTTGTGTGGCACTACTCAACTACTTATCTATTACCACGTTAGAGATTATGATGTAAAACTCACGCTCAAAAAAGCTTGTCGGATGTTTAAATTGCAGGCATGTATCTGTCCGAGAGCGCACGTTTCATCAGAATCCTCTAGGTGGATCTTTAAACTCCTGTCCATTGAGTCCTCCAAGTTGCATCTTCGAGCACAAGCCAGACTCATCAGAGTTCGACTACAGGAGGTGTTTATGATGGCCAATACGGGCTGGCCTAGAATGGTACATCGTAGATAGAGCCGATCGGCCGGTTTGAGGGGAACGTAGAGCTTGGGGCTGCTACTGACACTGCGTTTGTCAAGAGAATTACGCCTTATACGAGCAAAGAAACATGAAAAAATTGAGCGCATATCAAAAATCCATGAAAATATATATGGAATGCTAAAAATGGCAACGTTTGTCCCAAAATATAAAACTTAATTCAGGATAAAAGCTACCAAAAAGAAGGCCAACCTATTATCCTCTTGTTATTCATTTACAAAACAGACATGTGGGTAAAATTTAATGAACGTTTCACAAAGTTAAGGAGGTCAGGATTCCACCATTTAGATTATTTGTATTGCTATTTAATTTGCATTAACAAGTCCTTATAAATGGGCTTATGACATTTTGTCAGGAATGCATTAGAACTGTTGAATATTTTATGCACCTTAATGAGAGACACCCTAAACATGTCCTTGATTTCATCCGAAGAAAAATCTTCAATCGTTTAACTATCTTTACTTAAAATTTTATGAAGAGCAAGTGACACAACGTTTTCCCATAAACCATCTTGTGATGTCCAAGTGCATCTATTCTCTTTCCTAGACCTCAAGTGATACTTAGTAGGATTGAATTCGATTGGTCGTTGAAATTTAATTTTTGCTTACTAGATCGTTCTTGCATGCTAATTCGCATCATATAAATTTCACCTAAATGACCTTGACGAATACGTGTGGCGTAGCTATAATCCGAATTTATCTAAAACTTATTCGACTTGGTGATATAAATAACAAAGTTTTACCCACTGAGGTTAACAAAATGGATAAAGATGGGGCTATAATTATAGTCAATAATGTGCTATCAAGTATTTCCATGGAAACTTATCTAAACGGTGTGAAAGATGACTTTCTAATAAGAATACTCCCTAGTCTGGGAGCCAATGTAGGCTGGAAACCTCATAAGTTGTAGGTATATGAGAATAGTTGCTGAAAATAAGTTCAGCATACTTTCATACTGTTAAAACTAATCAGAAGACATTATTTTTATAATTACTTTACATATCGATTATTATCTACTGCTTTCTGTTAGGAACTACAGCCTGGCTGACAGTTACAATGAAAAGAATTTATTCGAAAAAATATGGATACTCCCAGCTTTTAGGGGCCTTGTGCGTAATTAAAGGGAAAGTAAGGGGTAGAATTGGATTTATGAGGGTAATACTCAGGGCAAAACGAAGTAGGATTAGGACTCCGGAATAGGTACTTAGTGACATGTAGCACAAACCACCTATGGTTCGGGATATTGATAATTCCGTACAAAATCAGAAACTATCGGAAAACTAAAATCTTTCAAGCAAAGACAGCCTTTTCTGTAACTTTAAGTCGCGGACGCGATGCAAAACGTGTCAATGTTACACTTTGCTGAATTAATCCCCGAAAACAAATAAGTGATTTCGGGAGCTGAAAAAACAGATGATTCAAAAATCTGAAATCAGGGTAAGAATAAAACGAAGGTTTAATTGCCAAAATCAATCTAAAATTTTAAAGTTAAGCTTTCAGGATTATGCTTGAAAATGAAAAGCTTGCAATTTTCCACAAAACGCTAAATTTTGGCTTTTAGCCAGGTATTATAATCCATTTCTTATAGCAATTTTCCGCAGTCAAAGATGCATTCTTTAATTTAGAGCACCTATAGATATATATTTTTCGTAAACATTAATTATGCAAACAAATTGGTATTTTACAAAAATGCACGCAAACGTAGACTTTATCCAGTAAGAATTCACTTTTACAAACAGTCGAAGCATACCATTTTCTCAGAAAAGGTTTAACTGTAAATGCAAGTATAGAAGAGTAAATGCCAGACAATTCAAAGTATCAAATAGAGACAATCTAAATGAGCAATAGTAAACACATCCTTTAACTCTTAAAAAGAAGAATATGAGAAGCATGCCGCAATTGAAGTAAACCCTTTGAATATACAAAGAAATATTATACACCACACCTAACGATTAAAAACCGCGATCATCCAGCTAAGCTTCTTTTCTTTATCAAGAAGGAGGTTTTCTTTACTCTACTTTAAATTTATTTAATAGGTCAAAGACGCCATTGCCCAAATAGCCATAAAACTGTTAAATCAAACAAATGGAGGCGAAGAAAAACCAGTCGGAAGACAGTAAATTTTAAAATAGTTCAAGGAATTTCAAAATCAACCAGGTTTAACCCCCTGAAGCACTAATGTCATTTTTGCTTAAATTGCAACTAATTTTAAGAATTTTGTGTAAGGCTTTCGTAGTTTTTTTATTTATTAAGTTAAAAAATATAAATTCAAAACACTTAACAATTTAAAATTAAATGAAACATCAGCTTGTAAAGCGTGCGCGCATTTTGCTTTCAGTATATTTTGAAAGATAGTAAACTGAACGCATATATTAAGACTCAAATGATCTGAACAATTAGGAAGCATAATATGCAGCTATTAAACTCGGTTTTAAATCGAAATTGTTAAGCGATTTCCATCCTAAACCATTTAGAAAAAAGCAGATCTCTTTTTCAATTTATAAATCCTTATAAAAATTATTTGCATTCACAATTCTTTAGGCAATCGTTTAAAAAGCTTTTAGGCACTTACTGTTTCGTATATGGATTCAGCAGCTGTTTTGATGCGTATGGAGGTTCATGAACAATCTCTGCATACTGTACCGACTCTTCATTTTGAGGCCACAAATTTCCTGGTATAAAAAGAGGTAATAATACAAACGCTTTACATTACTGAGTGTTTTCAACGAATAACAGAACAATGTTTGTCATTAAAAAAACAGAAAACTGTTATTTGTAAATAATTATACATGTAATTTAAGTTAATTTAACCAAATAAAGTGAGTATTTCAATAAAACTGCAAACAAAATGGACATTTATAGACTTTGTAGCAAAGCAACATGCTTCTGAAGGAATATTTATTAAACATTATTCACTCATTGTATATCTTGCATGGCAAAATTAATCACATGATTGGATTTTTTGAACCATGGCTCAGTCATATGAACGACGAAAATCAGCCATGTATGAGTCCAAGTAAAAAGCAAAACTTATGAGCATAAAAGTTCCTGATATAATACACGTAGATGGATTGTACCAGATGCTTTGAGGCTCCTAAATGACTTCAAATGGAAAGGCTGCGGTTGTGTTGGGGAGGATTCTTCCGTATTGTCTTTGTATTGTTTTCTTCTCTTATCCGTTTCCTGGTGTTTAGGTTTACTAGAGGGCCTAGAAGCGTCTGGAGACTTTTTAACTCCATTCTTGAAAAATAATAATAGTTTGTATCTACCATGTGGTTGTGGGTTTTCATGTCATTTCGTGGAAGAACAGAAATCAAGTCCCCGTCTTTTAGTCCCAAAGAGGCACATGTTATTTCAGAGTCGATTCTTAATGGGTTTCCATCTTTAAAATAGATTGTATCCTCTTTTTTAGACATAGGCACTCTCAGAAGAGCTTTAATTACATCCGAAAATTTTGTATTGCCGGCAGCGTCACAAGTTGCTACTCTTTCATCTGGCAGGAAAAACGACAATAGCATTCCGTGTATTTTAAATGAGACATCCCGAAAAATATAATTACATTTTCCCGTTTGCGCAGAAAAACAAACTGAGGGGCAAGTGTTTGAGATTTTGGTGAATGTATGAAGAAGGAAGAAGAACAATGGTCAAAAACTTGGACAAAAGGTGAGCTATGGCACTGAAATTAAAGCATAAACTTCATGATTGAGCTCCTACATATCAACACCCCTTACGAAGTAAGCCCTATTTCTTAAGCCTTGAGACCAGCGTTTCAAAAGTTTTCTAGGTTGATCGTCAATAATCACCAACGCCGTCATCCACAGACTCATCCAGATGCAAATTAAAGCACGTAAAGGACATGCCAAAATCCCTCCCAGATGTTCAGGGAAGGTGCGTGGATCCTGTCCAATAATGGCAGAATTTGGCTGGTGCTAGCAAGATTCAGTCAACCATGATTTAGAGAATGCAACAGTCACCCATCTTCACAAGCGGATATAGAGCCAGTTAGTATGTGACACTCGAAAACGAAGCTGGCTGCTTAACTATGGCGGGAAGATGATCACTCGCAACCTACTCAAATTTCTCGGTGGACATCTGTAAGGCACAATTGTCTGAAAAGCTAGTGCGGTACCCAATGTCACCAGGGAAATGTGGACATTTTTTTCACTGCCCGCCGCTTACGTGAGAAATACCAGAAAATGCAGGCACACCTCCATATGACCTTTATGGACCTGATGAATGCCTTTGAGAGGAATACGCTCTATTTTGAATGTATTATTCAAAGCTCTAAGCATTCAAAACATTTTTCCAGGAATCTGGATCCAGACGCGGATAACCGAACCCGCGTTTACCGAACCCAGTAAACCAGAGGACAGTTCGCTTGTTCGAAAGAGTGTCCCATCTATTCCTTGCTCCACACCATCATCACTAAGCTCAGGCGGCATTAGCAATAATCTGGCCTTACAACCTAGCGCTACAATGCTGTAGGACGTTGCACCAGCATGCGCTGTTTGAAAAGCCAAAGACAAAAAGGTCTAAGAAGACCAAGTTGTACACGGATTTGTCTCCGGCCTGCCCAACACCCGGTTCATCTGGAACTACTGGACTAAGTGAACTGGTAACAAGTACTCACTCAGTTGAAAGACTTGAGTTGCGAACGGGCGCTCAATTGAGTCGAAACATAATTTTATGTTAAAGGGCATTCCTGGGTCAGCGTCAGTTATTCCAAAGGAGCGTGTAAAACATAACTTGGAACTCCTTCAATTGTATGCAAAAACGTTGCTAATGGACGGCGACTTCATTCACATTCTCAAGGCATTTATAATACGGAAGGCTCTGTCAACGCCCGATTCAAATCCACGACTAAGACATCTTAAAAGAATCTTGGAAAAAGGCACAGTCACAGCTCCTGCTACAGAGAAAATCAACTATACAGGGTCCGCACTCTGAAGTTTTTTCAAACGGAATACGGGCTGAAAGAGCAA
Source organism: Schistocephalus solidus (assembly GCA_017591395.1). Taxonomy (NCBI): domain Eukaryota; kingdom Metazoa; phylum Platyhelminthes; class Cestoda; order Diphyllobothriidea; family Diphyllobothriidae; genus Schistocephalus; species Schistocephalus solidus. The sequence continues at coordinate 24,355 of WEDG01014171.1, forward strand.
ATGAAAATGCGACGGTTAATAATAGAACTGGAAACACGAAGGACCAATGCAGAGGCCCATCTCAAAATAAGGGATGGACAGATATTTCAAGTGAAAAATCCATTTCTTTGACCGAAGGCAGTCACTCTGACAGCCTAACTGTCCCGTTACAGAAACTGAAAACGTGCCCGCTTAAAATAATTGTCCTTAATGCCAGATCTCTGCTTAAAAAGATGCCTTTGCTCCAGACTCTGGTTTTCATCGACAGCCCCGACATGTTAATAGTTACAGAAACATGGGCAACACTCTGTGTATCCGACTCCGAACTCTCTATTCCAGGCTACACTCACATTCGTAATGATTGACACGATGACCGTGGTGGAGAAAGCTGTATCTATGTTAAGCAACCACTTACATTTCTGCCATTTACCGCGGTAGAAGAGAGCTGTTGGCTCCGAGCTGTTCTAAAAGATAACTACTCTTTACCCGTTGGTAGTGTCTATCGCCCACTAAATGCCAGCGAGGATTACGATCTCTGTTTCTCGTTGGCGTTTCATGCCGCAGCTGACTTAAATCTGTAGTACTGCTTGATTGCAGGTGACTTTAATCTTCCTGAAGCTCATTGGTTTCCACCTTCCGGTTCTGCAAAGTTCGAAGACCTACTTAAGGCCATAGATATAGGCATGTGGGACCAAGTAGTTAATTTTCCCACCCGAGGATCAAACAAACTTGATTTTATTTTTTGTAGAGGTTGTCAGCCATTGTCAGTGTCACCTTAAGATCCACTTGGGAGTTCTGACCATGCTATAGTTCTTTCTACACTAGAACTAGAGGCTAATAAAACGTTTTCCAAAAAATATAGTTTTCTCCGTGATTTAAGATCAGCAAATATGGGGGAATTGCTAACACATCTAAATTCCTGTGATTGGACTAGATTCTTTGTATGAC
>WEDG01014180.1:0-10278 GCA_017591395.1 Schistocephalus solidus
ATCTAGTTCACCATTAATTTTTAAAAACATTGCTAACTGTTAACATAGCAGGACAAGTTATGAATTTGTACATTTTATCTGCACACATTGTCATAACTTTATTTCGTTACTAAGGTTTGCTTAGAAAGTACCTTCCCGGTGCTAACCAAATATAAATTCTAAATTCTAAAATTCTAAAGGTCTCTCAGATCTTTCAGGATGCTGGAAGTGTATTTATTGGCCGAAAATAGTCAAATGACGTAGTAAGCCGTGTTTGGGTATAGGCAGAATATGCGATTCCTTCCATAAAATAGGGAAGGTTTCACTTTCAAGAGCAAGATTAAATATTTAAAGGGACGGAAATATACCATTTGCATCCGCCTTTAGAACGCTGACTAGGAAGCCATCTGGTCCAGGACTGTAAGATTGACGAAAACGCCGAATGGCTACGGTGGCGTCCCAAAGGGTAAAAGTTATGGTTTCGAGGACGCTACCGGTCCAAACCCGGATGTTAGGAAAGGGAGCGACAGTATGTTCGCTAAAATTTGTCGACAAGAAAGCATTGAAGCTATCAGCTGTCAACTTATCGTCAGCTATAGGGTTTCCTAAGGCGTCTTGAAGTACGGGGTGCTGCCTTTTTCTTTGCACTTTTACTGTGCGCGAAAAGAGTTTCTTAACAATAAACGAAAGGTTTTCGGCAAATTTGAATTCATCAGTTAGTCGTTTTTCGTCAGACAGCCTCTTGGTTTCTTTAAATATTTGTTGGATCAAGGGCATGAGGGAAGTGTCGTTTTGTAGATGAAAACGATTGGAGAGTCTACGCAGTCTATGGAAGCATGATAAAGGGAGGTACACTTCATCCTTGACGTTAATTATTTTCGTACGGGGAACAAAACGAGAAATGATTGGACCTAGAACTTGGGACAATGTATCAGTACAATCAATCGCATAAAACATAGAATGAAGTTGGTCCAATCGTGGGAATTGAGATGTGTCAGCAAGTCCCTCATGTTTCCTGATCTGTTATCACGGAAAAACTATATTTTTGGGAAAATGTTCCATCAGCCTCAAGTTCTAGCTTAAAAAGAACTATAGCATGTCAACCTCTACAGAAAATAAGATAAAGTATGTTTGATCCACGGGTGGGAAAATCAATTACCCGGTCCCACATGCCTATATCTATGGCCTCAAGTAGGTCTTCGAACTTTGCAGGACCGGAAGGTGGAAACCAATAAACTTTTGGAAGTTTGAAGTCACCTGCAGTCAAGCAATACTTAAGATTTAAGTCAGCTGCGGCGTGAAATGCCTGCGAGAGACAAAGATCGAAATCATCGCTGGCATTGGGTGGGCGATAGACACTACCAATGAGTAGAGAGAAGTTATCATTTGGAACTACTCGGAGCCAACAGCTCTCTTCTACCGCGGTGTATTATCAATTGTCGAACGACAGAAATGTAAATGGTTGCTTAATATAGATACAGCTTCCTCCGCCACGGCCCTCGTGCCGATCGTTATGAATATAATCATAACCCTAGAATATTGAGTTCAGAGTCGGATACACAGGGCGTTGCCCATGTATCTGTAACTATTACAATGTCGGGGCGGTGGATGAAAACCAGAGTCTGGAGCAAAGGCATCTTATTAAGCAGATAAATGGCATTTAGGACGATTTTTTAAGCGGGCACGTTTTCAGTTTCTGAAACGGGACAGTTAGGCTGTCAGAGTGACCGCCTTCGGCCAAAGAAATGCTCTTTTCACGTGAACTATCTGTCCATCCCTTATTTGTAGATGTGCATTGACATTGGATCTTCGTGTTCCCAGTTCTATTATTAAATGTCTAATTTTTATTCGCTCTTTCAGCCCATATTCCGGTTGAAAAAAACTTCAGAATGCAGACCCCATAGGGTTGATTTTCTCTGTAGCAGGAGCTGTGCCTGTGCTTCGTTTTTCAAGATGATTTTAAGAGGTCTAGGACGAAGATTTGAATCGGGTGTTGACACAGCCTTCTCTATTCTTTATAACTTAAGAATGTGGAGGGAATCGCCGTCCGTTAGCAACGTTTTTGCACACAATTACAGGAGTTCCAAGTCATGTTTTACTCGCTCTTTGGAATTATTGACGATGACTCTGGTACCCCCTTTATGATAAAATTATGTTTTCAACTCAATCGAGCGCCTGTATGCAACTCAGATCTTTCAACTGAGTAAGTACTTGTAACCAGTTCACTTGATCTGATAGGTCCAGATGAACCGGGTGTTGGGCAGGCTGGAGCCAAATCCGTGTACGACTTGTCTTCTCAGACCTTTTCATATTTAGTTTTACAAACTCACCAACCTCTTCAACATCGGATGTTGGGTTAACATCCAGCAGTGATGAAGCGCTGGGTTTGTAAGGCCAGATTATTGCTAATGCTGCCTGAGCTTAGTGATGATGGTGTGGAGCAAGGACTAGATGGGACACCCTTTCGAACTAGTGAACCGTCCTCTGGTTTACTGGGTTCGGTAAACGCGATAGCTTTTATGTGAGTATGAGGTAAGCTTGAAGAGGCTATACGTGCATACGAAGTTTACTTTGTGGTTTTTTTTTACGGACAGGAGCTTTTTTTAACAAGTGGGCAAGACATATATTTTTTAAGTCATCTATTTCTTGCCTTTGATTGCCAACCTCCTGCTCCATCCCTAAGAATTTCTGTAGGAGGTTGAAACAACCAAACAAGTTTAATCTTCATAAGCTACATTAACTGCGCTTACTTTACTTGTTGTCCGTTTAACGGGAGGGGAACAGTTAACAGAATAACGATAGTTGCGACTATTTTCGGCTAGTCTATTAATAAGCTGATCAAAATCCCCTGCCAATATGGCCGAGTGGTTAGAGGCGTCGATAGACGGTCCTACGCGATTTTGCAGTGCATGTGCGAAACAAGGTCGCGGACCAATTTTTTGTGGCAATAAACTTAAGGAACCTGCGTTTCGCATACTTATGGGGATACAGAGCAAATGCAATTGATGTTTAGAATTATGAATTTATAATTGGTTAGCACCGGCAAGGCACTGTCTAAACATGTTAGAATGAACACAAAGTTAACAGAGAGAGTCGGTTAGGATATTCAAAAATAAGAACATGAAAATATAAGGACTCAGCCTTTGGTTTAAGCCTATTCCGCGATTAAAAGCAGATGCATGGAGCATATAGCCAGCGTGAGTTTCAGAAATGCGTAGAAATCGAGGCTTGCTATTCCAGTTGAGATCAATCCTGTGGCAGGGAAGATTCCGTAGAAGTAGGATTTTTGTGTTTTTTAAAGCCTCAGAATCCTTACATCCAAGTCGCAATTTACGAACTCAGGGGAATATACAGACAATTCTTTAATAATTTCCCAACATCTTATCTTTTAGACTGAGGTAGAGACTAAAAACTCGAAGGCTCAAATGACTTGAAATTCGAAACCAATATCAAACGACGTGCCAATTTTAGTTCCTAACTTCCCTTTAGATAAAAACTTCTAAAAGTATGATTTTGTTAATGCTTGGCGTCGGCAGGTCATGTGTGGAGGGACAAAAGAGCATTGCATCATTTAAGTAGACCGATCGGAAAAACTGAGGTACATTATCGGCCTCATCCTTGTTTTTAGCAATTTTGACACCTGTGGTAGTCTTAGTCATCGGGTTCTTACGCCTATTACTAGTACTACTTCGGACGTAGCTGTCGCGTAATTTTGTACTCGTCGTTGCCTTTTGTAGAAAGTTTTTCTCAAATTACTAATGCAGTTTAAGGATAATGCTTTTCTGTTTGGTACTCCCTGCATTATAGATTTTTTAAAGACGCCTGTTTTTTTCGACGATTTATTTTTTTCTATAAATTTTTTTTCTACGTAGTCACCAAGGTCACTTGCTCGGATGGATGCAAGTTAGTGGCAGCGGTTATAGACGACTTGTAGAAGAATATTCCTTAACAACTCCCCAAGTTTGTTGAAATTGCACGTAAATATTGAGCTCGGGGTGAAGTCGGTTAAAGCTGATTTCATCTGATAAAAAATTACCTCGGCAAATGTTAAACGTTTGCATACAGTAGACAAAATTGGGAATAACGAGTAGTCCCGCCTGAGCGAAACATGACAAGTTCAGTCTGGTAGGGTTACAGAGATAGGCTCGTTGATGCTCTCTGGTTTTTTCGTAAAAACAATATCCAGGCATTAAACGCTTGGCCTTTTCCTTGTTTGGGTTAGAAATGGGACATTGCGTGAAAATTACTATCACCATTTTGTAAGAAAACGATTGTCAAAAGTCGATTTCAGACATGAAGTTTGAACATTGTTTTAGTTAATTATTGGTTCTTCGAAGTCGCTCAAAGTCATGACATTAAGTCAACTGAGGAATGTTTCCAACTTTTCTTAATGATGGGTTTCGGCAATCCAGTCTGTCCTAGGTAGCCGCTAGACAATGAATACATCAAGACACTGAGCACAAACAGCCTTGCCGGTCAAGTCTATGGCTTCCTATCTGTACGCAAACATGGTTGAGCTAGCGGATGGAAATATTATTTTTTTTCCACTCGATTCAATTTATTCAGGGAAATAGGCATGGGCCTTTGAGTGCCCTATTTTTAACGTGAAATTAAGCGCGGTTTACCAAGAAACCATGTTGGTTGCAAAAGTTTCGAGGTGATTATAAAATATGACAAGTGTTACGTGAGTCTCGATGGTTAAGTTAAATCCCTCATCGCTCTGGCTCATTTTTGAACATAAAACTGCCAAGAATCCTATTAAAGCTTTCCAGTGATGGTGACATCACAATGTATACAGGGAGTGCATTCCATAGTTTGACCACTCTACAAGTGAAGGAGAACTTGCGCACAACAAGTCTCACCTGCTGGACGAGCAGTTTTAATGGGTGACCTCGGAGATGGGTAGTGGCAGCAAATTCAAAGAATTCCAGAATTACAGGCAGCAATCTAATCCCTTCAAAATGCAGAATGTCTACAAGAGATACCCACGCATTTGCCTATAAATCAAAATGAACAGATTAAGATTCGTTAAGCGTGTTAGATATTTCAAGGAGCTTTGACTCCTAACAATTTTGATGGCTCTCCTCTGTGCTCTTTCAAGAAAGTTCTGATCTTGAATTGTCCAGATTCTCCAGGCTTGTAGAGCATATTCCAACTGCGGCCTAGCAAATGCTCCAAAAATCTTAGTGACGAGATCTTCATTGAAATCTAAAACTCTCGTCTGATGGCCTCCATTTTCAAAGAAGGAGTTTTTTTACTGCATATTTTCTAGTTCACAATTAATTTCAAAACATCACTAACTATAGCCCTAACAGAACAAGTTTTGCCTACATAAGAAAATATTTGCACAGATTAGGTGCACACATTGTCATTATTTTATTTTGCTTCTATGTTTGTTTCGACAGTGCCTTCCCGGCGCTAAGCACATATATATTATAAATTCTACAGGATTTTTCAAATGGTCTGAAATCACATTTGGCGGGATCTAGGATGGAGTAGGTATCATGGCGTGTTGGTGAAGATGCCGGCGTCCCTCTCCCTCTTATTCGCTACAATCCCTTTCCGCAACGCTCGCAGAAATGCACTCACTCTCATCCTCTCTCATTAGCAATTCCATGGCCGTTCCTTGCAGTTGCAGACAGCGCTGCACTCCTCGCCGGTTATTAAGCAAATACGTCAGTGCTCCCCTCTCTATCCAGACAGATCAAAGAACGTTTCAACCTTACAAATTTTCTTAAAAATTATACTTTTGTAAACGCTTGCAAGCTTATTTATCGCAAGCATGTGTTTATCGTACAATTGCCTTGTTTCATATTCTGATTTTTTGTGCATGATAGCTAGCCTTTCTAATGATCCTGTTCAGCCATTTCCCATTGAAATCTCTTAAGGCGAGTCACACTAATCGGGCTATGCCTTCCTCAATATTTCAGCCGCTAAACTGTGTAATGCACCACCTGAGTGAAGAGGTTGTTTAAGTGGAGAGAAGACTCACCTTTGGCGCGAGCCCAGGATAGGGTCAAAGTGACCAATTGTCGGTGAAGAGGCCGATGCCCCTTCCACTCTCTAACGCTCACCTCCGTCCCCGACAGTTATAATCACCAAATGTCGTATCATTATCTCCCGCTCAATGTCCACATCTCCTCGTCCCGACCCTACATTTGCCAACAGCGCTGCACTCCCCGCAGGTTATCAATCGAATATAAGAGAATTACCCACTCCATATGGGACATGTCTACATGTATGGTCCCTTCCGTATTTTTTTGTTCCCTTTCATGCATTTACACCTTTCTTAGTAGAACCAGTTTCATACGTTCCTGCGGTTGCTTCTTATGACCACTGCTTTCGCGTAATCAGCGTGGTGCTTTGCCACTCTGTTCAGTACTCATACCAACGAAATACGACTGCAAGTGCTTTGCTCACCCGTTTTTGTGCCAATCTCGAAGTTTTCGGCCACTACACCCGTGAGCGATAGCTGACCCGTATTGCTGTTCACATTCTATGACTGGCAGATCATAAACCAATGTGCAATTTGTTTCATATATTGTATGTATGAATGTAAAATCAGAAAAGAGAAAATATATAAAGGAGTAAGGAGATGAGTATCAATGCAGTGATCTTTCTGGGGGATATTATGGAGATTCTGTCGTGATTGACATGGTTTTTTTTTGGCAGCATGGACGCGGTTTATCCACGGTAGCTGATCAAAACCACGATGGCTTTTGGGAAAACATTCATGATAAAAAAAGCCAGAGAATGTGCGGAACTTACAAAATAATTGGGGGCACTTGCAAAAGTGGTTTGATAAGTGGCTGCTTAACCTTTATTTAAACAAATGCCAAGTCATTTGACTACGCTTAACTTACAGAATGATGATGAGGTTTGAATATGAATACTTCATCAACGGTCGTCTATTCGAGCAGGTAAACTGTCTGAAGGACTTGGGTGTATGGATAAAGCTCACCCTCAAACCACCGTCTCATTGTGCCAAGATAACAAAGAAGGCAACGCGTATCCTGGAAGTGATCAGGAGATATTTTGTTAATTTTTAAAAAGAGATTTTTGGTCGCATGTTTGGAACATTTGGCTGGTTAGTGTTGGAACATTACATTCAGGTGTGGCGCCCTTGGACGAAACAAGATTTCACTGTTGGAGAACCTTCAACGGAGGGCGATGAAACTAGTCAGTGGATTAGAGTGCCTATCCCTATGAGGGCCGACTTAAAATACTTAAAATTTTTCACTGCTATAGGCAATACACAAGGGATAAGATCTTGGTCTTCAAACTTGACAGATGAGTTGACTGCGCTCTTAAAAAGTGTCTGTATTTTTTGAATTGGCCGAAACGACAAATCAACTTGGTCACCAATACAAACTAAAGATGAATTACGCCGAACTTTAAGTGTGGACCAAATTATGTTTCCACTGGGTGATTGAAGAATGGAACAAACTACCTACTTTTGTTGTGCCGGCTGATAAAACTGTGATATTTAAAAAGAAGACATGAGGAGTTTACTTTCTGGACATACATTTAGTCGACATCAATGACCGGTACACTCTAACCATATTGCCATGTAACATATGGACTTTTTGATACTGTCTATCTGAAAGTAGGGTTTCCAAAGGCTCTTCGTATCTTCTTATATATTCCGAATCATACTGAGTACATAATCCCTGTTTTACTGCTCCACCAACAGTCTTAGCCAACGATCCTTACATTGCCCCATCTACAGCTGGAACGCTGTTCTCAGTGTTATATCAATTATGTCTGAAGTGATAGTGAGTTCAACTGCTAAAGAAGGCCCTTGTTATCCGAAAGTGTAGGTAAAGAATCTGCGGAGTTAGGGAAACGGTTTTACAATATGGGAAGTATGCTGTGGAAGGGAAAGATTTGGGGATTCAATGCGTCATGGTCCAGAAAGCTTGAGCAGCCTCTCGCGAAATATATATTCGCCCAATTCCACAAAGGCACTCCTGATAACGTGCATGCATTGCGCTCTTCTTCAATATCGGGCAATCAGAAGATGTTTTTAAGGAAATCGTCGTCTGCACACTAAGTAATTTTGTGTTTCTAAGTCTTGCGAGGCTGCACCGTTGGTAAAGTAGCTTCTAGTGTTGGCGGATCGCGTTGTTGCATCGGCGAAGCATTGTACAGTTACCAACATTGATAAACATAAACAAACAATTTAAACACTTCTCCAAATGGTTTAGTATGTAATCTACCTTCATCAACGGACTCTTAACCGCACTCCAAACTTTCATGTCATCACAAGCATTACATACCCAAGCTCTAACACAACCATCCACGTATATCGGTAACAAATGGGTCCTAGTATTAAATCTTGGGGCCACCACTCTCTACCGCAGCAGATCTTGACTTCTCTTGGCTGATGCACACAACCCGTTGCTGACCGTGGTGCCAAGGGAAGTTACGTGTGATTCTCTTTAATTTTGCAGTTCTTACAGACAGTGTTGAAAGCCATTTGAAGACCAATGAAGGCGATGGAATCATGTGCCCATTCTCAAGAGCTTAAGTTCAGCTCATGGGACAATGCAGCACACGTACGTCTTGCAGGATTATCATTCTCAGACAAATTTTAGCAGTTAGGTCCTTGTTTGGGATCACTCTAATGCTCCTCCCTCATGACCTTTGTCGAGGATTCATGTCATACTTATGGGCCTATAATTTGTCCTGATGGCCAGCTCTCGCTTTAGTTAAGGGGAGTCATATGCGCAGCATTCAATCAACATGAAGTGATCATACGTCAAATGAACTTTGAAAGAGCTTTTAAAGAGGTACCGAAAATTCACTAGTGATGTCTTTGACAAGCCTGGTTAGAAACACGTGCGGTCCTGAAAACGTCAGCTTTTTAGTTCCTAGCTTCTAAAAGTACGATGTAGTTAATGATTGGCGTCGACAGGTCATGTGTGGAGGACGAGGGGGCTTTGCATGATTTAAGAAGACTGATTGGAAAAACTGAGGAACGTTCTCGGCTTTGCCCTTGTTTAAGTAATTTTGACGCCTGTGGTAGTCTTTTTCATCGGGATTTTCTGCCTATTCCTAGTACTACTTCCTTGCTATTAAGTCACCCGGGTCATTTAACAATGCCTGTAAACCGGCATTAAATACAACTATTATTATTATTATTATTATTTGCTCTGATGGATACACGTGAGTGGCAGTGGTTATCGATGACCTGTAGAAGAATATTCCTTAGCAATTCCCTGCCTTCCCTAATCTTCCATATCTTCCACCTTTAAATACTCGAGTTACTTTCAGCTGACCGAGAAGAACCACCAAGCAGCAATATGGAAGAAAGCAGTGCGCTACTGAACTCGACCAAAAATTCAAAATAAACAGTGAAGGATCTGCGCATCGATACGCGATCGAGAACTCACAACTAGAGTTTTTCAAATTAGAAGGAGACCTCAATCTCCTCGGAACTACAAGCGCAATGTACCTCATCAAACATAACAAAAATTAAACCGCCGGAACACGATGCAAAAGAGCTAAAGAAATATCAGCTAGCTAGACTATAATCACCAAAGGAAACGGTTAAGGTTGATGGATACAATATACAGCGAAACAGAAAGAGAAAGAACGAAGGCATTAGAAAAACCTCTGAGCTCAGCTGAAATAGAGATGATCCAGAAAAGAAAAATAAGCGAGGATAAAATAATATCTCACATTTCTAGGTTCGGAAAAATCTGGTTCACACAGAATCCGGCTGTGCAAAAATTAAATCAGCGATCAATGGTCCCTGAAAAATCCAATAAGTACTCGTAAGGTGTCTCATGCTACCATGAAAGATCAACAGCAGCATGCTCTATACATGTCAATCGAACTACAATGGAACAGGTCATGGTTATCAGCGAAGTAATGGCATGTAAATAGGCCTGCAGACTTTACCAAGAGACCTGAAATGAACAAACCCAAATTCAGGGCTCCCCGGGAGTTATTCGAGCGAACAAAGTGCCAGGAAGAACTCATGCTGTTTATCAGACCCAAAAGAGATGTCTGAAAATAAACTAGCAGGTTCACCGATGAAGACCAATTTGACAGCATGTAAAGCGAGCAAAAAGTGCATGATTCAACCTCTCAATAACTAAAAGCATGCTGCGTGAAATGTCCCTGACAGGTAATCTATAGTTCAGTGAGTCCCCGAGGCTACCGCCGGAAAACACCAAAAGAAAGGATAGCCAGGATCCGCTTATATTCAACAATTTATTGAATGATACACGTTGAACCCTGCCGTAGATAGTGTATCCAAAAAGATCTTTCGATTGGGGCCTCCTCTCATTA
>WEDG01014184.1:0-59598 GCA_017591395.1 Schistocephalus solidus
ATATATATATATATATATATATATATATATATATATATATAATATAAATATAATATAATATAATAAATATAAATATATATATATATATATATAAAATATATATAACAGAGAGGAAAGATAAAGCGACTGCATCTGTCGATCTCCGACTCGGGAGGTGCAATGCCGGCCTTTGTGGTCTTGGTCGCCGCCGCCTTCATTGTATTCTCCTGTTCCGTGCAAAGAGCTGAGTGCTTTCTGGATTCATCGGAGCCCCCCACAGAGGGTTGTTGAGAGGTGACGCTCCGGTGTACCAGTTCTTCACTAACAATCTGACGAACATTCATCCGGCCGCTGACCACTTCATTGCGTTGCAGCATCGCAATCGCAAACGCGTACTCTACCAGCACGCACGTGACAAAGATGATGGAAAACATGAACCATATATCAATAGCCGTTGTGTAGGAGACCCTGGGCAGGCTTGTCATAGTGTAGGAGGCCTGAGTAAGAAGACAAAGGAGACTGAGCAGGCCAAGAGAAACTCGAGCTGTAGCAGCGTCCGTATTTACCCAGAAGCTCAAGAAGGAGATCACGATGATGAGGATGCTTGGAATGTAAAATGTGACAAGGTAGTACCCTAATTGTCGATTGAACGTAAATATGGCTCGCAGACAGGTGTAAGAAACCGTAGACGTTTTGACTAACAAGGCACAATCAAGCGTTTTTACAGTTGTCAGAGCAAGGTAATCTGAAACCTGAAGCTTTTTTGGCAGTTCCACCGGCATCACTTCACGTCAAACAAATTTTAGGTCACTTAAGGTGTATGCGTAACTACCGATATTAATGTCACATCTCTGTACGTCCATGGGACAGGTTCGCAGATCCATCTGGCAGGCAAATCGCATGGTAATTTTCTGGCTATAGGTAACAGATCCATCGGGATAGACGCGGAGAAGGTAATTTGGAAAAGTCATTTTGTGCAGGTAGCCATCTCTACCGTTTCGGAAGAAAAGATCGGGTAGCCAGAGCACTGCTTTCAATCTAGACGCCATCAATGGCCGCGTGTAGTTTTTTAATTCCTCGGTAGTGTTCCAAGCTAGGCGAGTGTCCACCCAATTTTGACGAAGCAGCGCGTCAATGTAGTAGTGCATATTTCTCACATCAACCGAATAGAGAGCCGAAAACTTTCATATTAACCTCCACTACGGTTAGCAGCTCCAAAATCCCAGTGGGTAGCTCTTCGGTATTGTAGTCAGAAAGCAACTTCTGCAAAAGTAGTTTTCTGGGCGTTGTTGGTATTTTTTGTTTCAGATTAGCGGTCTTCGCCATATTCGCCAGCATAATTTTGAGCGCTGCAGCCGTAACTGCACTTTTGTGCCCAGGATACTCGTAGGACTTTCCGGACTGTCTGGAACCCTTTACATTGTACTCGCTGGGCAGACTCTCCGCATAGCTGACGCTTTGACCCTGGCAACCCCTCCACAATCTTCTCCAGCTTCTCCTATCCCTTCAAAATAGTTTGGCACAGGCGCGAGTTGTAGACTTCTTCTGCGATCGTTTCAAAAGTCGGTTGCTTTACAGAGTACGGACCACAGTAGATGTTCATGGAAAATGCAGAGTCAAAGCAGGATGAGCGCTGTTAGGTAGCGAGGGCAGTTTAGGACTGCGAACTGAGGCAAAGGTTCTCATTCTATGACTGTGAATAGGGTATTCGTTGGTGAACCTTCTCCGCGGTTTAGCTTTGTAGGGCTATCAATTTGCAGGTGGTGGTTGCGAATGCCATGATCTAGTCTTGAAGATGTCCAGTGCACTGTCCTAGCAGACCTGTGTTTGTGTGTTCACCCTCTATCCCTCGCCCCTCATGACCGTCTTTATATCTACGTTCTGCAGCTAACACTAGTTAGACTCGCCAATAGGACAACCGTAAGTCTGCGAGGCTAAGTCCCGAGCCTGTTGCTGCTGCTTTTTTATTGCTATCTTCGTGTAAAAGCCAATAGAAGGCAATGGGGTGGTAGACAGGTACCCAAAAAAGAGCGTAAGGCAAAACATGCGTGGTGTCGTTACCTTGTGGTTCCAGGACCGGTGAAGACCATGTAGAATAAAATGATGGGTAAAGAACGAATGGTGTGTTGTAATTTGCTGGGCTGCACCATAGTGACATTCACCCCATTTTTAGTGTCGTGAAGAGCCCACATACACACAAACGAGTAAATCCAGATCACCTGTGTCCGAACTTTCTACCTCTTTCCCTGTCCTTTACGGATGAACAAACAACGGTCCTCCCTCTCTCTTCGAGTTCTGCTACCAGGGTTATTTCAGTGCGTACCTGAACCGTTTCGCTTCTGTTATAGGTTCTGACTGGTGATTCACTGCTGATTGCTTTGCCTCACCACACCGCATATTTCCATGGATTCCGAAGGCGATGGTAAAAAGCGGCGTCGAACGGAGAGGCGAAAAATGTTACGCGGGCTTCCTGAAAAATTATATTTACAGTTTGGTCAGAGCAATGAATAAGACAGAAGCGTAAGGAAAACCCCCACGCCAGTATGCCTCAACATAAATATAGGAGCCTAGATTTCTATTAGTCTAGTGATAAAGAACAAGTTTTTCGCTATTTATTCTGCATTCTTGAGGCTTTCAGCACAACCGTCTTTAAAATTAGGTTTATGAATATCAGACTTTGAGTTGAATTGAACATTGTTAATGTTGATTTAATCACCGCACTCCGTACAATGGGTGTTAGCTTAAATCCCAAATTACTTGTTTCTGGTGATTTTGTGTCACTGTGTCACAGGGTTATGACGGGATTTTTCAATTGATTTGGTCCCTAGTGTTCCTCATGCGCCTTCTAGTATAAGGTAGAGGACAAAATTAGTAGTCGAGTATGGTCATCGGTAGCATAGAAGTCTGCAAATTAAAGTGTTACAGAAAAACTAAAACCGGACAGGCTCTTACGAGAGCACTGTGCTTCGAATCCTGAACGTGTTGAAACCACTTAAACCCCCACTAATCGACTTATCCTGGAAACTATCCCAGTCCAAAAATCAACTTCTGGTTTACTTATCTTCAGCAAAATAGTAGTCGTCATAGCCTGTCCCTTTTACTCAGGTTTGCCCACACATTTTGGAGGAAAAATGGAGTTGCAGCAGATTCTAGTTAATAGTGGACGTAACCCCGTGTCTTGGTCAATAACTTGAGGTGACCTTTCCGACTATTTCACTATCCACTCTTACCAACTTATTGAAATTGGGAGTCACTTAACGCTGGTAACCTATCATGGAAAGTATGCGAAATGTGATTTATTACGCGAGGGAGGCTGGAAATGCACTTCACCGCAACTAACTGTAATCTCGACGGTACTCTGATAGTGCAGTGGTTAACTTCGTAACTTTCGAGCGACATTCTAACCATAGAACACAGTAGCTAAGCAGTTGCTTGTAACCAGGTGCAAGGGAAATGGTAAGCTAAGAAAATCTGTGAGCAATACCACACACCGCTGTTTACAGAGAGGAACGTTCACCTGGAAGGAACCAACAAATTGAGCGTTGGTCTAGCTAAACGCTCGTCACAGATAGCGAATACGGCATGAACAGGTGCGGAACTATTTGCTATGAATCTCGCACAAAACTAAACCCAATGAGTATGACAACTATTCTATCTCGCGCTGCCAAAGGCATTTAATTCAGCAAACGCATCAATTAAATTAAATTAATGTGTCGGGATCTGCAATTTCCTCATAGGTCTGTATATTTGTCTGAATAATCTGAAAATCCGTGGATTTGAGGGTTTTCAGGATGACGGTCTTAGGTATGTTTAAAGAAACCGGTTAAAAAGTTGTTGTTCCAGTGTTCATGTTTCCTTGCTCGCAAGTGTTGTTGTTTTCTATTTTGATCATGCAAATAGATCTGTGCGCTCTGTGTGATAAATGTGTTATTACTCAGTTATCTCAGCTCCAATCGGCTCTTTGAATCTCACAGGACGAACTAACCGTCTTGACTTTGCCAGGTTGAAATCTATCTGGATAACTTGATCACTACGATAAGCGCGTGTGCGTATCTGGAGTGACTGGCTCAAGAACTGTCTCTACGTATGACATTGATGACATTCGCATGCCTGTGAGATCCAGGCCATCCTCTCAGTGAAATCCTGATAAGCTATGCGAGGACCAGTTCGCTTGTTGCATGCGTAGACGGGTGGTCAGGTTTTCTCAGCCACTGAACCCGGCCAGCAGCCGGCCATCTTGAGATAGCTTGCCATTGGGGCTTGGTCGGTTTGGAAAGAGTGATTGCGGTAGATGCTGCCTAAGTCGCCCCTCACCATAATCTAGCTGATGCACATGACACCGGTGTTGTACCGAATCCGACGAAAATGAAGCGTCTACATCAGCAAGCCAAATCCCTGACTACGGTGAGAAGACTGCAAGTACCTGTAGGAGATTTTTGCAGTGCACAGAAACCTTCATCGCTGTCTCAGGTGACAGAGCCCGCTGCCAAGAAGAGGACAAGCGTCTACTGCACCCAGTCATGTTCGGGGGAGTGTGAGACAGCGGTGGCAGCCGTTTTGATAGATTTATGGAAAACGTTCAAGTTTTGTGGTGGGTCTGGTAGCCAATAGGATGGCAGGTTTCACTGGCGCCTGGGCAACCGCGATCATCTGGACGCGCGTGCATATTCAAGCCGGAGTCGGTCAAGATGTGTAGGTCAGCATATATGGAACCGCGCATTTCGAACACGAATTACATTGAGCCAGTGGGCATTGAGTAATAAAATTAAAATGCTGGCTTTTCGGGGACACCCACGCAGTAAAAAGCTTTGCAGTTTATCAGATATATAGAAACCCGTCTTTACAAATTCGTTGTGCAACTAATTTTGAACTATTAGACTCTTAAAGAATCAACTGTACAGGACCAACAAATTGACAATTGTTATTTAGGTTTGCGGAATACAAAATATTATTCTACGTGAAACGTCACTATTGTACACACCCTGAAGACATTTATTTAATCGCATATTTATTTAAAATATATTCGCAGTGCTTGCATATCGTACAGTTCACTTTATGCCTGTTAAATAAATTATTACGTAGGAAGGGTGAAATTGTGAGCATAAACAGTGCTAGGCTTTGAAGTGTTGATTTTTGGATCTTACAGACCTCCACGAATCCATTCTTCATGGTTAATAAATCCTGAATGAACCACCCTAGGTCACTGGGTACGCGTCTTCTAGCAATATAAAAGTGACTGTCATCAGATTACTAAAGTCGTTCTTTTGCGCACAGAAGCACCTCGTACAAGCTCAACATTTAACGTGACAAAAGGTCGCTTAACGGCGTGTAAGCCTCCGCAACCTCCAGCTCCATCGTTCTTTCTCCAGAAATGACGCTTCCAACATTAACCATTTATGAACTCACTGTCTCCTTTTTACTCTCTCCCATATTCCCACAACACGACTCTGTGTTAAAGCAAAAGTTGATAAATTTCTCTAATCACTTATACTTTATACGTGACGATGTTCTTATACAGATTAACTGACTCAATGAGAATTTACCAAGCGTAAACGCATGCTCGCCAACCATTATGCTTAATTTTTCGTTTTTCAGTTTTTGGAAAATACCAGCGCCTTATCACCTAGAAAGTTGTTAATATACAGGCTCAATTATTGTTGTTTTATGTTTTGATGAGGTCAGAATACTTTTTACCTTCGCAAGGTAGAGCATACAGAAAACCATATATTGGCTTAGTAATGCTAACGTAGGGACTAAAAAGGATATACATTGTTTGAAATTTTTGGGAGACTGAATGACCCCACCGTATGCATAGTTTCTACGGTTTTTGTTATCAAAGGCGTTTGTTTGTGTACATCGCATAAAAAGCCGTCATATTACTTTTATGTCATCAGTGTGACCTTTTTAAACGGTTGGATGCAAATTCTACCGGCATCTGATCGAAAGCATGTCCTAACTCGTAGCTTTTTGAATTAATCCTCGTTCAAAGCTGCTCTGCCTAGGCTTATGAAAATCACTTGCCATTCCCGCATAAATGTCGCAGGGTGTGCGTCAACTAACTGCATAATTTTAGTTTTCTGGAACAGCAACTAAAATAAAATAAAGTTTTTCGTAGATGATTTTTGTTCGAAAATATACTCAACTACGTTTTGCATTCATGGAATTCAGTTAAGCACAATGTCTTACTTTCGTTAAAATAAACGAGAGAGAACGTTATCTGGCAGTAAATAACCGAAGGGTAAAATGGTTTTGTTTTGTTGAGGAATGGCTGTCTTTCTCAACATATAAATGTGTTATGCGTACGTAGATAGACACTAGGAAGTGGTGACAAGGCATTTGGGAACTTCTTTTTCGTACTTCTTCCATCTCCCATCACCCGACAAGCCATCACATTTCGTTAGATGCATTCAGTGGGACCTTCAGAATGCTGGACACTGCGCAGTCTACTGGTATTTAATAAAGAATAAATGTGTCTTGTCCATAATGTTATTGCTTTGCATTAATCCCCGTTAATGTGCCCTGCCATGGTTGGAAGAAAAACTTGCCGATTTGAACATATGTCGCATGAGTTGCATAGTGTTCCTTTTCTGTAACAGGAAAAATAGCCATGAACTAAAATGCGTGTGGTTGCAAAGGTTTTTGCGCGTTTTTAATTCATGGAATGCATTTGAGCACAATGACTTACATTTCTTAGAGTATGTGAGTTAGTCCGCCCTCTTGCAATTATATAAAGCAAAGGAAATTCCCAAGTATTTCTTTAAATGATGTCTGTCTTTTAGTAAATTTATTTTCTCGTACGCAAAAAAGGTTTAAGTAGAGGCACCAAAGAGCTCAAGTTACTTTTCATATTCTTCGTTTGTTTCGATACTGGGACAATTGTAGGAGAGTAAACCTGAAATAGCTAAATATACAAGTCATCTCTCTATGCTGGACCTATGATTGTTCAAGCACTCTACCATACTGTTCTCTAGTTTGGATATTTATTGAAGTGAATTCTCATTCCAAGTCTCCCTGCTTGTCTGCTTGAAATTTTATTTTGGCAAAGTCCTGTTTTTGGGAATGCATTTCCTGAAATTAGATTAGTACGTTTTGTGACATGTCGAAGAAGAAATAACAGCTAGATAGTCAATAAATGCAAAGTGCACATACATGCAATCAATTAGGGAAAAATATCTGGATCTGCGAGTTCATGCTTTGAAGTTCATATGATGAAGAACCTTGAATTTCTGTAAGACAGACAGTCTACAATCGGTCACGGACGCACTGATTGATTGGTGGCCAACCGAGGAGATAAGTGACAAGGTGAGTTCCACAGGATTGCTCAGGAGAAAAATGCCATCCCTAGTGAAACTTCCTCCACCGAACTATGACACATGCCACGCTGACCAACGCGGTGTAAGGATCATTTTGGATTTATGGTAGTAGGCCCTCACCGGTCGGATGCAGGACTCACTCGTCCCATTGTGCCTTGGGGCTCACTGTCGAGCTCCGCACCGCCGCGCAGTGGCTCGGGATACAGATAGAGTAACTTCACTCGCAAATATTCCCTTGGCCAAATTATTGTGGCATCCTTTGAGGGGACCATCTGTCGGCTTAAGAGGATTAATTCCTGGTTAATCAACCGCGGATATTGCAGGACCAATTTATAATTTTGACTCCTGATGCATCCTTGTATGTTTTGGTTTTTGTGGTCACTTCATCTGTACCTGCATATGATGAGGTTTTTATTTGACCTCGTTGTTAACCATCCCTGTGAGCTCTTTTTAACGTGTATTAAAATAGCTTTACTGAGCCACTGTATAGACCACATTAATAATATATATTCTGATTAACTTAAAGATGAAGGCTAAAACATTGTGCAAAATACTCACCAAGAGCCAAATTTGAACCCGGATAGCTAAACCGGGGATCAGAAGTCATCTCAACTGGACCACAGACGCACGGCAGCCAAGCGTCTAAGTCTACACTTCAATGCCAAAGTGACGCGTGCCCTGACTTTGAACCAGTGAGCTCGCAAGCAGTAAGCCTCCGTACCAACCATTACACCACGTTTGCGCGCCCGCACGCTCGCTCTAAAAGTCTAGTATATGCTCAATAAGAGACTTATGTAGCAAACTCGTGCAATAGGTGTCAAGCGATAGCCTCTAAGTTGCAGCAGCTAGAGGAAGAAGTAAAAAGATTTAAGAAAATTATCTAGAGGACTCTTGCTTCAAATGATCAACGGGAGTAAAGCGAGGGCCATCCTGTATAATAAATCACTAGAAAGGAGGAAAGTGATATGTAAGACACCTGTAAACAATAGTCCAATATCACTTCCCGAATTGCAAAAGAATAAGAAGAAAACCGCACGTACTACCACAGTGAAAGGTCACCAGATTCCGAAGGGGCGTATGCAAGACTCGCCCGTCAAGCAAATGCAAGTGCAACATGAAATCGGTTAAGGTAAACCGACAGAAGAAGTAAAAGGAATGCAACAGATAACGCTCGATGCACACGGACAGACTACGCATTTTCGGAGGCTAACTTAGCGCTGAAGTCAACCAGTGCAGTGCCATAGATCAGTGTACCCAGGGTGGAATAAGCTACCCTTACACATTCCCCTATCAGCAGAGTTGAAGCCCCAGTTAAGAAAGCTTCAACCTCGAAAATGTAAAGAACTGCACAGAGCCCTATGAGTGAAGACCCTTCAAATCGAGCAAAATATACAATCATCCATGATGCTTTAATTACAACAGCAGACGAGTCGCACGGAGAAAAGCGCACCAATAGCGCAGCCGACTCCTCTTCGACACTCCACTTTGACAAAGCTAGAATATCAGCGGATGATTATCATACTGCTGAAAATATTGTAGTGCCCGGTAAGGGTGAGTGCGTCATAAGCCAGGGCCTCCCAGAGTCCCCCGCTTAAACCCCCAAGGACTATGAGTGATTCCAGGAAATCATAAAAGAAATGCTGCAAACCATCGGAGGAAATAATCCTGTTAAAAAGCCTTTCGTCTTGGATGTCATTTTAAACGTTACCCCACAGAAAACGACCACGACCCCTCAAAGTTGTCCTCGGCGGCAATTAACAAGTGAAATTTATCATCCCAAGGCGTTTTTCAACTGAAGAGTTCGCACAAGGATGGCTTTTTCAGCCAGATTACCCTCCCGCCGAATGAATAAAGCGTCGTGAAATAGTCCTGAATTGAGAGCACGGAGCGTCAATGGAGAACAGGACCTGAAAAATCTACAAAGATCAGATAATCAATGACCCCTGCCCCAGTGTGGATCATACCGGTTCGTATGTCACACAATTACTCCAGTAGGCTGGGGTCGGGGCTAAAAACGGAACTTGTCTAAACTCAAAGCTGACATTCATGTACACTCACGCACAAAGCCTCCTAGCAAAAATGGATGAACTGGGAATCCATATTTGTGACCTACTCCCAGACATTATCTCAATAAAAGAAACCTGGTTGTTGGAACAGGTTGGGGACATGAAGCTTGCACTTCCTGGATTACAACTGCTTCGCGGAGACCAAGAAACTAAAAGGAGTGGAGGCATAGCATCATTCGTAAAGAATAGCTTGCGTGTTTCAGAAAAAAACGTAAAAGTTGACTTGTACGGAAGCAGTATGGTTGACCGTAAGAAAAACAGGTTCTCAAAGCCTTGATATCTTTACGGTGTATTGACCCCCCGGAAACGACCATATAGCTGATACCCAATTGCTGGATGAGAGCAAGGTATTTGCTACGCGATCGAATACTCTCATCTTTGGGGATTTTAATGCACCTCACATTGACTGGAACTCCGCCTCCACCGACCGCTCTATAACAGCATTTGGTCAGCAGCTTCTGTGCGCAACTGACAATTTACTTTTTTCCCAACACGTCTTGTCTCCGACGAGGGTTTGAGAGGGTCAACAGATGAACTGCTCTCGACCTCATGTTCACTATGTCGCCTGACAACATTGACGTTGTGAATTGTTTTCCTCCTTAGCAGGATCGATCATGTGGTTCTCTTTGAGGGTTCCCTTTGCCGGCTCAATCAGTTGATCTCTGACAAAATGTTTAGCGTGGGAATTTCGAAAAAGATGAAAAACGACGTTTTTAATATAGACTGGACATCCATTTTTCTTCGAAGATATCGATGAGGCTTTGGCACTAATTCAAAGAATTTGTCCGCAACCTCATTTCTAAACACTGCCCAATCATGCATAGAATGCTAACAAACAGACCTTGCTGGTTGACTCCATCCATAAAAACGGAAGTTAACAAGAAGAGGTAACTATGAAAAGATCCCGCATTGATAAGACAATGGAGTCCCTCAACAGCTACAAGTTGCAAAGAAACTTAGTCAAAAATTCTCATTGCCAGAGATCGACGAGTCTTCGAAGAGGATCTGTTCAACCATGCCATGATTAATCCCAAAGTCCTTAACAGTTAGCATAAGGCAGAGCACGTGAAACCAGGATCCAATCCCACTATTGTGGACTGTCGAGGGTGCGGAAAATCTCAGAGGACAGGGATAAGGCTGAACATATTTTTCCAGTTCTTCCGGTCCGTTGTGACAACAGAACCTGACTTTTTCCCACCTACTTGTGAAGACGAGGTAATGTCTACTATGCAAAACAGTTCACTTCACCAAATACATCATTCAGGAAGATTTTTAAACCTGAAAGAGTCGACATCTTCAGGCCCCGATGCAATCCCGGCCAAGTTGTTGAAGAAGCTAGTTTCTAAAATGGCGAAAAACGCTTGCCTTACTTTCCAGGTGTCGTTTTGCTACTGCGTGTCTACCCTCCGATTGGAAGACTGCAACCATCACTCCACTATTCAAGAATGGAAACCAAGCGTTTGCGAATAACTACAGACTGGTGAGCCTTACCTCAGTCTGTTGTAAATTCATGGAGAAAATAATCAAGAAAGCATTGATGCAATTCCTCGAGCAGAATCATCTCCTCTCCGATGCCCAACCCGGCTTTCGCAGTCGTAGGTCTTGTCTTACGATCTTAATCTTCTCACTTGAGCGCTGGATCGACGCATGTGACGAAGAAATTGGTGCATGCCATCTACATCGACTTCCAAAAGGCCTTCGACAACGTTCCTGACCAACGTCTCCTGCATAAACTACGCAGCGTAGGAGTTGGTGGAGGCCCCCGTGTATGGATCCAGAACATTTTGATTGGACCGTCCCAAAGAGTCCAAGTCGGACGCCTGCAGTCCTCAGAAGTAACTTTTGAGGAGTGGCATCCCATAGGTCTCAGCTTTAAACCCCATATTATTCCTTGGTTTCATCAATGACTGTGTGAGGGACCCCTTTGACTGTAATTTCCTCCTGTTCACTGAAGACATAAAACTATAGAATTTTTTGTTAAAAAAATACGGCAGACGGATACCATCTGCAACTGAACTTAAACAGGCTCAAGGACTGGTCAAAGCGCTGGCTTATGTCGTTCAATGTTAGTAAGTTCAATTTTCTTCAAATCGGCCACTGTAGAGCCTCCAGCCCGAAAATTTAATTTCTAAATCGTATACCTTTGCAATCATTTGACAGTTAGAAAGGACTTG
Organism: Schistocephalus solidus; assembly: GCA_017591395.1. Classification (NCBI taxonomy): domain Eukaryota; kingdom Metazoa; phylum Platyhelminthes; class Cestoda; order Diphyllobothriidea; family Diphyllobothriidae; genus Schistocephalus; species Schistocephalus solidus. The sequence continues at coordinate 11,533 of WEDG01014184.1, forward strand.
GGTGTGTGGATTACATCGTCACTCAAACCAATACTGAACTGCACGAAGGTGGCCAAGTCAGCCATGTCTGTATTGCAATGCATCAGGCGCACCTTCATGGGATTAAACAAAGACAATTTCTCGAAAATATCTCGAAGCTTCGTTTAGCCATACCTAGAATATGCCATACAGGGATGGAGACGTTGGACTGTTAAGATATTTCCGTCTTAGAAAAGGTCCAGAGGCAAGCGACAAAAATGACTAAAGGCCTGCGATCGCAAACCTATTAAAACAGACTATTGACACTCAACCTATTTTCCCTTTCCTACAGGCAACTACGAGGAGATCTCATACGAACCTTTCACATTAGGAATGGCCTGAACTGTTGCTTTATTCTAATGATTTTTCACTCTGACTAACATGCCCACCTTGCGAGGTCACCGTTTGAACTACGCACAGGTAAAGCAAGGGTCGATGGACCCAAGTATTTCTTCAGTAAAAGAGTGTTTGCAGCGTGGAATGGTCCTCCCGTGGACTTTGTTCTCTCTACCCCCGTGAATTCCTTTAGGCGCAAAATTGATGCTTATCAAACCTTTCTAGTTCAATTGCATGTTATTATACTACTCATAATACTTGAATAGTCTTTTAGTTGTATTTTGTCGACTAGCCGTCGGTTGCTTGTTTATCCCATGTCATTATGGAAAGGTTTTTTTAATTTTCCTTATGCATCTATGCATTCTTAGCCACTTTTTAACCGAGAGGCAACTAAAAGGCGTTCGCCTATCTTTCCCTTATAAAAACTGAACTAGACTGAACCTGCTGATTTTCACAAAACAATCGTAAATGATCTGATTTCAAAAAGACCTGAAAATCTGCTTAGCTTTGACATAGAAAACAACCGTTTATGTAAATTCCTTGATTAAATTGTGATAGAAACATTTTAAATACTCTCATCTAAACAAGTTTGAGGAGAAAAAGAACGATTGCGCAGTTTTTTTGTATTACATGCAGCTTATAATGGTGACCAAACGCCTTCAAGCCTATTGAAAGGACGTTTTGCTCCAAAACATTTCAAAAGGAACAAAAACTGCTCTAAGATTAAAGTCAAGCATTTTACCAATTTAATTATGATATTTGGCTCTGCTCCAGATAGCCTTCTTCTGTAAATACCATCACCACTAAATTAAATTCTTTAATTTATTTTATGAATATATTACGGGATGCTATTTGCTCCCCTTGGATTAATGATCGAGCTTTTAGCACCTAAAATGATCATTTTCGTTTTCATCGGAGTTTCGCAGATTGCAGCCTTTAAAGTTGTAAAAATAAACTTAACTGACAGAAAGGTTCAAGGCCATAGCTGTGTTCATGCCCCAATAAAGGTGTTTGTATGAATATAAATCAAAGGATATTTGGTTATATTCACTAGCAACATTCGGCCCAAAACCGTTTAGGTTTTTAAGATTTTGGCCAAAGAGATGTTTAGTTCATTTTTTTCTTTACTTCCATAGGTTTTTTCTCATTTTGGTTGATAAGACACTTCTAACTTAACACTAGGATTTGATTAGATTATTTTAAGCCTCTAATTGTGTATGAAGCTAAAAATTGGCGGCTGTTAAAGGAACAAAATTTAAGGTTATATTGCAGAGCATTCAGTTTTGTTTCACCTCCTGGTTGAATGGTAGCCTTTTGTCATCAAAGACTGTAAAATACTGCAATTAATTTAAAAGCTTATAAAAATTAGTAGGATCAGTAGGATTTTTCTGTTTAGGACTAAGTTATTTTACTGTTTATTTGAATACTTATGTAATTTAGGTAAGCAAATGATACAGCGCTTTAGAATCCAATCAATCGGCCTTCCGGATACTGTACGTGTTATATTTATGTTTCCATGTTTAGGGGTTAAGGCTAAAGTGAAGGGCTTAAATGGGCAGCCATACAGGGTTTAAATTAGTGTTTACCCTGTTCCAATGATTTTAAGGCTGATATGTGCGTTTGCCTTTAAATCATGGGTTTGGGACTAGCGTTTGGAGTGAGAGTGTAGGATAAGGGTTAATTCAAGCGAAGGTTTACTTTGAAAATTAGAGCTATGGCTGGTGCTGAAGTTGGAATAAGGGATCAGATTGGGGTTTAGTTAGCATTTTGGGTAAGATTTCGGCTAAGGGTTACATTGAAGTTGGAGAGGTCAAAGCTAGCATCGAAGATTGTGCTTTACGCTTACATTAAGAGGACTTGATTTCAATGCTTTAATTTGTCCCTATTTCCATCAATGGCTAACTCATCTCATAAGCTTGCTCGAATGAAGCTTTCTGTTCTACGGTGTCATATTTGCCCAAGATCCAGTTCTGCTTTGCCTTCATGCCTGCCTACATTATACTTTCGCCTGCTGATGAACCGTTTCATCTATTTGTACTTTTATCTCTGGTCAACTTATCCTTTTAAGTCTTTAAACACTGTTTAGCACCCGGAATGGAACATAACGAACCTGGTTACAAATGTTTGGTGGGTATTTCAAACAGCTTAAATACTCTCGGTTATCCTGCTGCCAGATTTGAAAGCCAAAAAACCTTCATAATTTTCCATAGTATTTGTCTGCTACTTGGAAATACGGTTCAACTATGCAATTTGTTTTTCGCCTAAGCCGCTTGCATCTTAATAAGAATCCAAACGTATGCTGTCACATTATTTGTTGGTTCAGTGTACTGCAAGACACAGCAATTTTTTTCCAGCCACAACTTCATCTGACACTATTCCATGAATTAGGGTGAATAGACCATCATTAGGATTTGTTTTATTTGTAAGGAATTGTCCGCCTGGCATTTTCTTTATTTTCGGTTGGGTTGTCTGAATTGTTTTGTAAACAATATCGTTTAAAGAATAGGTACAGCCTTTACGTTTTTTATACTCTTTTGGCAAACTAAATTCGAAACCTTTCCAATCTGACTTTTGTATGATAAAAGTATTCATTTAACATTAAAATTCTTTTTTTCGGTCAGTCACCTTTGATATCCACGTCAGTAATTAATTAACCAATTACTTTCCAGTAATTGATGTTTGAATGTGTTCTGTTAACATATTTTCTTCTATATCTTGACGCTTTTCTGATCTTTTGCACAGAGAGCAATTTGTCTAGAATTTGCAATTGGTTAAAGTTCTGATAACTCAGTTGCTTTCTTGTCATTAGTGATTCACTTGGTTACTGATAATTTAAAGGTTGCTTAATTATATCAATACGTAATTTTTAGGTCATTATTTAGTATTAAATTGGTTTATTTTAACAAAAAGTAAACTTATTAATTTTTACCAAATTACCTTTTCTGGATTCTCCTACTTACTGCAATATTTTCCGTTTCCCATAAAATTAATAAATACTACCATTCCCGTCTTACAGGGGAACTTGCACATGGGTTTGCCTAGTAGTCTATGTAACAGATCCTTGGCAACGTGAACGTTATTTCGATTCTCATTTTGTTCACCACAGAAAGCAGCTGCCTAATGCGCTTGCCAAGTGTTCCCGTAGGAATTTACCAATTTACTTTATCAAAAGCGTTATGAAATCATCCCTCAGATTTTCTTTCGTGTGTTTCAGTGCTTCTTGTAACAGTTTTTCTTATGCCTTAGGCGAATGCCTGAATAGGTAAGACTCTACGATGCTTACAATACAGCTTCGCAGCCGCATTTAATGCGAACTATTTTATGTTTTTTTGCCAGTTTGCAAACATGTTGAAAATTTTAAAAAGGAAGCAAAAATATTTTTTAAACATGTGGGCGACAAATAGGGTTCTCATGGATTTCGAACAAAAGGACTTGACATAAACAGTCATTCGGGAAACTTAGTAAAATTGTCCGTACAAAACCAATGAAGTCCACTTTGCTCTGTGCTACCGGAATTCGCAGTTTGTACCTGCTTTGGTGCTGATGACGTTTTGTCCTGAACTTTTCATATGCATCGTAAATTCACGCAAGCACGCTACTCGGCCCTTGCAACCATTGTTCACACCCCCTTCTTCCTCACCTGCTACCACGGTGCTCTCCAGTTCCCGCTTGGGTGCTCTGATCGCAGCTTCTCGTCACCTTAGCTACCAGGGCCGGTCGCTGCTGGCATCTCGTAAATGAACGCGTGTGTTCTGAATTTATTGGAATCCATTAGGTAGAAGAATTATTATCGTAGAGTTCATCTTCTTGCAATGTTTTGAAGTCATCGAATTCGCGGTCGTTCACATATCCGGATTGTTTACCGTTTCCACATATTTCCCTGCAGTCCCTTTAATATAATACTGAAGTTTTGGAGATACTTATTAAGCAGCTCTAACGTTTTTGGAGCACGTTTTTAAACAAAGTAAACATAAGAAGCCACGGAGTCAATGAAACTCTGAGTTTGTTCATGTTCGTTTGCAACCACTATAAAGGAGAAACACAAATGACTTCAATCCATATTTTTATATCGTTAATGAAAATGAGGACTTCACAATACAATTTCATAATGCAGTGATTAATATTAATAACAATTAATAATTGACCAAAAAATGAGCCATATGAGATGCCAATGTCAACCATAAACATTCTGATGTATAATTTTAAACAACAACTATTTGTGGTTCAGGCGATAAAATCTGCATTTTGATGATGGTTTTGTTGGTTGACGGAAAAAAAGGTTTAATAAAAGTTCTTCGAGTTCAAAAAAGGTACTTGCCGGAACTGAAATTCTCAGTGCATTGTTTTGCTTAACCTAGCCCTCTACATTGAACAGAGAGCGGACATCGAAGAAAATCCTTATTGCGTTAAGGAAAGTTACCCTTCTTCGTAAATTCACTAGGAAATTTCAAGAGCTTCCAATTTAATTTTGAAAATTCTTCATTAGTTATTTTTTCAGCTGGTGAAATACCCATTTTTAAATCTTGTGGCCATGTACTATTGAACAATAATCTCGGTCCTAGTAGGAATTCAAGTTTGAAAAAGTTGTGCAGTCAGTTTATGTTACTTTAGGAATTTGACAATGTCTTTTGGCAGTTGCTTTCTTCCTCTGAGTTAATTAAACGTTTTATATAAAGATTAGGTCTTTCTTTCGTAGGGCCAGGAAAGAGACATTCATAGGGTTACTCTATCTTATAACAATGACAGCATCTTTTTATTCTTGTCCACTTTGTTTCAAAGCGCATTTGAACCCGTTGGGGGAGAAGACGTATGTACCATTTGTAGAACCTGTAAAACTGTTCAATTTTCATATGAAAGCAATAAAAAAGTATTCAAAAATTTTATGAACTCTCGAAAACAGATCTACGAACTGCACTGAGTACCTCTGTTTGCACAAATATTTTGAAAGATGATCCCCTATTTTCTGCTTACAATTATCCTCTTAATTTTTTGGTTGACCTTCCAGAAACGTGTGATCCCTTCACCAGCAGTTCACAAAAAGTGCCAAGGACGTTTTGTCGATGAAATTGCAGGTGCTGCTCAGTAAAAACGTTGAATTTCTGAATTTTGCGATAAGAATCAGTTGCCAACGTGCCAAGCATGTTTGAGCCATAGCCAGTTTGAATACGCTTCCACAGTGTAATCCTGACAGCCAAGCTCAAACGTACAAATATCAGCAAAATCCTTGTGTTCCAGCAGTTCTTTAAAAATAATAGGCGGTTTCATCGTATTTTTTTGGCCGATTTATATTTGTAAGATGTTTGGTAGATTTCGAAACTATCTAGCAAGGTGTCGCGGAGAAACCTTTTCTCACTAAATGTAAAATCAGTGAGCAGTAAAAATAACCGAGGTTCAGTTTCCTTTTAGATATTTCCCCCATTTTAAAATGTTATAAATTTGTCGCGAGATAATTTTAAAATAAAAACTATCTGAATGATTGAACTGGAGAAAAAAGACATACCACTACTTAGCTGATTGGTTTTGACACATGTTTCCTCAAATACGTTTTTATTAATCGCATAATGAATTGCCTAGATTGCAGAACATATAAAAAAATTGCTTTTTCTGCAGTTAAAATAAGCTCTCTTGAAAAAAAAGTGCAGCAAAAAAATAAAGATTTTATTTTCATCACCTTTACAATGGAATTTTGATAGTTTCCACGTATAACATTATAACCTGGTCAAAAAACATGCTACATGAATGCTACGTTATTTTAACTAAATTACACCAGTATGCGTGCTCCACTTTCAAACCCATTTTGATAAAATTTGCTAAAAAATATCTGAGTATCGGGCAGATGTAGCAGTTTTCTTGCCTTCCAAGGGCTGCGAATTTTCCCGTCTTTTTCATCTAGCACTTTCAGATTATAAGGGCATTGTTCACGCTTACAAAATTGTATTCAATTAATTTTGCGTACGCTAAGCATGAAAACAGATAACGCATTCGTGTATGGTAGTAGCATCTCAGTTCTGTCCTTTGAATAAAACAGATATATCCAGTTAAAGTGTTTTAAAGTGATGAAACACTAAAAAAGGTTCTTTTCAGCAGGTTCTTTTCTGCGAGTTACAACTGAAAGAAAAGAAGAATTGAACGTAATATTTCATATTCTGGTCATAGTGAAAGCGCAAGTGCTCCTTGAATACTGGGCAGATATTCGGAGGAACAATAGAAAGCGACTTAAAACAAATGTTATTTAAAATTATGAGATTTAGTCAAGTCGTCCTTGTTTGATTCTTTAACAAGTACGAAACGGATGTTATAACCATAGGTTTTGCCATTCGCGTCTCAAGTCAGAAAGACCATCTTCCTTCAGATTTTTCTTATTCCGTTCTGGCGGGTGAACAACCTCCTTCCTCTTATAAACCTTCGTCATAATTCAGACATGGTTCTAAAGAACAATATACTCGATATATTATTTTTGAGGTTGCGAAAAATTCCCCATTAAAACGATAAAAAGACGACTTGGCGAGCATACGCGCTGCTTTCGATAACTTCTCTTCAGGCCAGTACACTTATAGGGAAACGTTGGAACGCAGTAGAAATTTAAAACATGAAATCGATAATGTTCGTCCATTTGTGTGGGCTATCTGAGGAATGTGCATAGGGGGAGGGTGATAAGAGACAGTATGATAGGCGGCAGAAAGTTTTTGGTAGAGCCGTTCTAGGAGAAGGGGGAGGACAGAGATGGCGCGGGGATGCCCAAGCTAAGTACGGAGCTTGTACGAGGTTCTTTTGGGCACACAAGACCGGCTTCTTCGACCTAATGGCAGTCGCTTCTGCTGCTGCTAGTAGACGTTGACCCGTGCTTAGCTTTGGCCACCGGCCGCTTAACTGCATGCATCCCCCGCGCCATCTCTGTTCTCCCCATGCTAGCATTACCTATTAGCAAACCGTTTTCGCCAACCTTTTCGCCTTGGTTTTACGCAGTCTCTATCCTAGTCTACATTATTTAGGATTTTGGGGCTTTCGGTAAGAAAGTAACACTTTACCTTTATGTTACGCACCCATCTACTTCAACTATGTCAGATGTGTTTAGCATACACTATGCACGCAACTGCGGGACAATGTGATGTTTATTTCTACAAATGGGTTGTTTAGCATAAACCAAACTATAAAGCAATTGAAGCAAGGCAGTTTACATGCTTTTGAGTGAGGTCATGTTTAATTGAGCATGAAAAGTATAGTTCAGGCAATCTAGAATTTGTTTTACATTCGTTGACAAAATAAATGCAAGGCGTATTGAGAAGGAAACGATGTGAACGCTGGAACTAGAAGTTTGTCGGTCTAACTTTTCGGATTTTCTCTTGAACCCATCATCAGATACAGTGGCAGACGTATTCTTGGAATTGATATAGACTAGCATTATTTAACTTATACTATTTAGAATTACACAATCAAAAACCGCTTGCGATGATATGATTTTGGTCTTTTCAAGGTTGATGTATTCCAAATCTCTAGGAAATGGGTTTGCGTCTTCACGTTTGCTAAGTCATATCTACAGAAACAGTTCTGTTGAATTTATTCATCGTCATAATACAACTTAGTGAACATTGAGCGAAATGTGTGCTTTTGAGATATTAATTAATTTGCGCGGATATTGGAATGCATGAATATTCATACTGGCATCTTATATACACACAGAAGGCTATTTTGTTTATGAAATAAACAACGAGTTTTTCCAGTAAATCAGATGCAAAGAATACCTAATGTGCTAGAAAATGAGAAAAAATAGCAGCCTAGAAAAACCGAATTTATTTGAACAAGCGTGCAAACAAATCGCTCACTTGCCTTTTAGGCATTGATAGGAAAAACGCCCTTACCGCAGAAACATGAGCCTGTTAGTACGATCGCTATCCGCACAAAAAGAAAGTCATGGTTCGATGGTCAGAACACAAAGAGAGAGGTAAGCTTTAGTTTGAAAGTGTAATTTTAAACTTTACAGCATAAAATCCAACATTCTCAATGAATAAGATTGGAAACAAAATACGTAACACCGCAAGATCACAAACGAATGGTCAAAGAAAGCAATTATCGACATCATGAAGTATATTCCTTGAATGCTTGGCAAAATGAATATCGAATCGGCCTGCCTTCCAAATGGTGCCAGCATCTGCGCTGATGACCTCATTATTGTGGTTCTAATAAACAAAGAGGGTTAATAATCAGTAAAAAAATGGGCAAAATAGGCCAATTAATTTGCATATAATAAAATTTACGTGGAAATGAAGACACACAAATGGCGGCTCAATATCCAAAGTCAGCCTTGCTAATGCGTAATAATCTAAAGAACAAGCTTACACCCCAAGATACTCCAAAACCTGGGGCTGGCAGCGCAAAATAAAATATATTAAAAATACATTGCCACCAGGTCCTTAAAGCCAGTGGTAAATTTTTATATTTTCGAAAGCATCAGTCTTTTGGAGGTTTTTAAGTTGTACAGGGTTATCCGGCATTCGGTTTTTGTCTACAAGGAATGCAGAACTGTAAGTTGATAACGCAAAGCTATAAAAGATACAGATCTACCATGAGCCTACCTTTTTCGTGCACCAGAGCACAATGAAAATAAAATGCATCATTAACTGATCTTTGAGCGTCCCTATACCACTGTAAAAAATCTGGTTCGCAACTGAGAGAACAATGAGCTCGTGGTTCAATGGTAAGAGTGTTCGTACAACCCGCAATTGCTTTTGACTTGCTGATGACGGCTTAGAAGCCAGGAAGAGCCATTCCAGTATGTAAAATTTCCTTAAGCCCTCATTAATGTCCCAACGCCAGTCAAATGTCAAGATACTTGCCACCTACCTTATCATATCTTACTGTGCGCAGAAGAACTTTCTGACGCATGTGTTTCTCAAAAGTAAAGCGTAACTATTTTTCTAAAACTTAATTCCACCTGCAGCAAAGCGCCTGCAGTTAACTGCCTGTTGCATTTTTATTTGAGTAACATCGCAACTTGACAGACCTATCGGATTCACGAGTGCAAATGTTTGCCAAATGACCATTTGCATTATTTATCTGATTATTTTATGGAATTACTACGTCTTATTATTGCATCAAGCCAAAAAAGCTGATAGAGATGCTGAAGTTAGATTTATTTCACTGTAGTTATTGTGCGCTTACCTTAGGGTCGACATCCATGTAAAACCGTCGGCAAATAAAAACAACTTTATCAGTCTTCTGAATTCACCTTTTTCAAATCGCATTTCATGTGAAAGACTTTTTTGACAAGATATAGTTTCCTGTACGTCAAAATACAAAATGCCGAAAATCGCCATATGTCTTGCCCCAAGTTACATGCAGGATGAGGATGTAATAATCAAGCAATTTATCTCATGTTAGAAAATCTTAGTAACTCTTCGTTAACAGCGCTGTAAGCATTGTCACAGATCGTATTTCCAGAAAATACGCACATTGCGTTTCTATTGATAAACACCTGAAACGTTTTCGCAGACTCCTGATATACGATTTCGTTTTTTTAAATGTGAGCGCCAATTTTACATCTTAATGTTATTTGCGTCAGTCACTTTGGTATTTCTGCTATTTTTTCGTACTGATTACCTTATCTAGGTTCTTAAACATTCACGTACTAAGTCAACCAAATTTAGCATAGATGAAATCCCTTGTAATATCGTCGTAAATTCTACTCCGATTTTTGTTTTGCAAAAGAAACCTTCATCTATAGAAAATTATAGTAAACATTAACTCCTAGCCAGCGTTGCAAGGGATTTGCCCCTTTCAATTCCTGAAAACAACAAACGGAGGGAGGTTTCTTTCATTATATGAATTCCAAATTATTTTCACAATTTGGTAAATGCAGGGAGTGAACCTAAATTCGTGAAAAATGGGAATGCACTTGTTGCAACGGTTTATGCCCAATTGGTCAAATGTACATAGAGGGGAAATATTGTCTTTTATGTTATCTTGTCCACCGAGTATTCGAATATCACACTCCTGAATAAGGCGTCTCACGAAGCGTTTCCCCATTGCATAGAATACATGATAAAGCTTTTGGCAGGGACTGTTTTGCAGTTGGTCTAAAAATTCAAGTCTAAAGTGAAGTTACCCTGTAGAAAAACATTTTCGAGTTGGTAGTGCTTGACAAAAATTTGAAAAAGTTCTTCTTTAAATCGAAGTTTACATCAGGCGATGAAAAACTACGTCTGGTGTAACAGCATGCAAGCTGAACTGAACTTCAAATCCAAAGTCCCCTTCAAAAACCTAAAAGGAAAGTAAATGCACGTGCCTTCCAAACTGCACGTGGTAGGACTTATGAATATTTTAGCAAAACAGTGAATCCTCAGAAGGGTTCTTTCGTGTACAGCAATATCCTGCATACATTTGTTCATCTACAGCGGTCGATTCCAAAAAAAACAGAATTTTGAATAAACACACAATTTCATAAAATATACGTTGATCTTATTCCCCTTAAGGCGTATAAACACCTTTTTATGTACGGAAGGGTAGCGATAAATAATAATACTTTAGTTTCGCTTTGGGAGTATTAAGAACATTATTGAGCAAAAAGCACATCGCGGTAGCCAATCACATGTTAAAGGACAGCATCAAGGTCACATAAAAGTTTAATCAGAACACACCTGACTTACCTATTGCCCTTCTCTATTATCTACAGTTTTCTAGAGAAACATAACTGAAATTGGCATGATCGAGCATATTTGCACAGGCTTCACTCTTAACCAACAATTACTATTTCACACTTTGGTACACTTATTTTAAATCAATTAAAAGACGCTGGCTCATTTAGTGAAATTATAATCTGCTTAGTTAAATTCTGTCTCCATTTCTAGCTCACACATGCACATAGCATAGAAAATCAATTTTTACAGTCTCTGCTATGTCTTTTAAATGGAGTTCTACGAATGACTCTGTCTGGCACATTTTTATATAGTTGAGGCCAGAAACGGAATTTGACTTAACAGACTCCCCATGGGGTGGTTCCCATAAAAAGACCTATGAATGCTGACGAGGTTGTGGAGGAGAATTAATAGTAACTATTAGGATGACTACCGTGTACCCTACAAACTATTTACAAATTGAAGTAAAACTTTTTGAGCCTTATATACATTCAAATGTTGGCGAGTGTATTCTACTTTCTAACGAAATTTGCCGACTCAATTGCGCACATCGTGGTTTTGGCGTCGCAGTCCCGATTCATGTCGATGCTTGAAACGTGAAAATTTGGGAAACGTTTTCATTTCCAGTCATGAATGGGTAAGTGCTTCCATATTGTAAAAACCTAAGAGAAATAAACGCTCAAAAATACACAAAGTATAAAAGAAAGCATATTTTAATATTCTTTTCCCTTAATTGCCTGTTCTCACGCTTTACTGAAGCTGGAGTTGAACGAGGCACCTTAGATATAATTATGCCGTTCTCCCTAATTTGTCCAAATCCTTACAATTCACATATAAGGCTTGGCGTAGTACCTTAGATGCCGTTGCTCTTAGGGTTCATTCAGCTCTAATTAATTTAAATAAAGCCTGCCATGCGTACGAATAATGCATCTATCGACTACTCCTCTACCATTTGTTTTGTGTGGTTTTATCTTCCTCCAGCACAGAAACAATTAATTGTTGAACCTGCCATTCTTGGCACAGAGCTCATATTTTGCATGCGTTCAGGGATGGTACGGCCTACCGAACAGAATCTCTGGGTCTTACCAAGCTTAGCCCTGTGGTGTTCTTCCGAGGTCATGTCTATCCATCGCACATTGTAGAGGCCTTCATTCATTTGGTTCAGTATTTCATTCATCAAGATCATTTGGTGATTCCGGACATCCTCTTAAAGAATCAGACTAGAACTCCACAAATCTGCAGGATTACTTTTGGATGATAGAAAATGGTTTTGACAGCAATGAAGAATTCATCAATATTGTGTTCGCCTGAGGATATCTTGGGTTCCTGAATCCTCAGAATGTTCATCCCAAAATGATTCAGAGACATCACCTTTCCGTGCTGCCATTCAAACATCCAGTCTTTCGTTCTATCTTATTGATGATCTTGTTTTGGCCAAATTCACTTGAAATACTTTTCGTCCTCTATCCATCGTTTGTTCCATGATACGCACTCATAAACTTATCTTGTGTCATTTTGGAATAGCATGCCATTTAAGCCTCAATATCTTTTTGTCCTCTCAATGATTTTCAAATGGATAAATCAATATGGGTATAAACATGTTATTTCATGTAGTCCTTCTCTTTTCATTAGACATTTATGCCTGACAAGCATGGTCAAAACTTGTTTGCTAGAATGATTCTTGATGAGTGTTACCCATCCTTGTTTCAGGCTCAGTGCTTGCGTTGCCACCACATTCATAGGGAAAACAATATCCTTAGTGTACGGGCATATCGGCACTTCATTTTTGTCAGTTTCATTCACCTTGGCATGGAGACCAGACAGAAGCCGCGGCAGCTAGAGAGTAGAAGGCCTTTTCCACTTCATTAAACTTTGTTTTAATTTTGGTGCCTGGCTCTCAATTTGTATCATGTTTTCTTTGTGGATGAATGCATTTTGCTAAAATGTTTTGATTGATACTTTCAAAATAAAGTGAATTCCTAGCTTTCTTAAACTATAACTCGCCGAGGGAAATTATTGAAAACTAAACTTCAATATCGGAATTTTAATCATGTTTTATGGAGGAGCAGTTTTATTTGTATTTTTTAAGCCCACTTATTCTTTGGCATCCACAAATGATCCACTGATGTGAATGCTATTTGATCGCACATATTATACTTTATTTTTAAAAGTTCGCCTCGTTTGACATAAAGTTATACGTATAACGAAGTACATACAGTTCAGTCAAATTACATACAACCCTTTTTCTTGTTACTTCGGTGTGACTCAGATTGCAGTCATATATATGCACTGACTTCTCCTATCAAAACATTATTCATATTGCGGATTTTAAGTCCCCACTGGCATGAAAAGTTAGACTTGGAATTTAGTTTTGTATCCACAGTCCGAAAGTTTAAATGACTGTTTTGATATCTCTATACTGGACCTTTTTAAAATAAACTGTCGACTCATCACCGATTTCTCCAGGTGCTTAACTTGCAGTCAGCTTTTTTCAACCCCATAGGGATGAAGCCGCAGATAACTCATTTAGCCACCTAACTGTGTCCGCGTTGCAGCTTCTTAATTGGCTAGAGTACCTTGGCAAAGGATGTCTTGTAATGGCCGTCACAACAGGACACGCAAATTGCCTACAATACAATTGTTGCGGCGTTAATTTCACTTGAAATAAGGTTTTAGGAGTTGAAGTGAGGGTTTAGAGGTAGGTTTACATTTGAGGTTCAAAGGTCTGAGTTGGGGTTAGGTTCATGATCAGGCCAAGTGTTAAAATAATGATCATGTTAACTGTAGGGGTTTAGTTAAGGGTAGGGCTAGAATTAAGATAAAGGGGACAAATTATCTCCTAGTTAGGGTAAGGGTTAGCGGTGAGACACGATCATATTCGTCCTTCCTGATATTTACCGTACGCCGCCTATTTGAAGTGGGCGGTAAGGTTCCTACTCCCGTATCCTCTTCAAACGGCCATAAAAGGCATTCATATTCTTACCTTTGTTCCTTCTGAGTAGTGATTGGACTTCTAATTGCAGGTTAAGGTTTGAGTTGAACGAGAAAAGCGCATAGCCAACTTGGGCTCCCACAAAGGGGTGGTTTCCGTTCAATAAATTTTTAAATATAAAAGCTGACAAATTCATGGACGAACTTCAAATATGAACGACAGACATGACGATAACTTATCCTTAAAACTACCTAAAATATTGAGATAAATTTAGTTCATATTATATTATTACGAATTTTGGCAGGAAGAGCTCTATTTTCTGACTATATTTCTCAATTTGGTTCGGAGCATCTTGATTAAGTCATACTCTCCTAAATCATTAGGTACTGGGTCCAGTGTTTTGTCAGTAAATCACGAATGCATTACCGTGACGGTTACGTTTGGGAATAAAATTTCTCCGAAATGCAACTGGATCGGTGGGTGATCCCCTTGCACTACCTTTCTCTTAATTAAATTAAGAAGGCGTCGACATTGCTGTTCTTGCCGAGGACTAGAGGACAGTAATAAGCAACTAGAGATTTGAAAATGGCTAATAAAACGTTTATCTAATAGTGATAAAGTTAATTTGTGTAACTTTTCAAAATGCATATGAGAGAAAAGGAATAAAATTACATTTAAACACTTTAAAAGATGAACTGAATCTGCAAGCAAATATCCGCGATTTTTTGGCCTGCTACAGGTGCTTTAAAACTATAACGTGAACACACGATTGCTTAATTCCAGTAGTGGTGTACACATCGGAAACTTGCGAAGTTCAAACCCCAAAATGAAATTGCAAACATATTTAAACCCAAAATATCGGCCACCTACTTGGCCACTGGAATATTGCTTAGTTTTTCCTAGGTTAAAAATGCTGTGACTTATGAAAACTGAATGGTACAATGAACTTTAAGGTCCCTTTATCAGCCATTTAAGTTGTTCTTATGTTATTTCAGACTATAATGTTTCTCAATATGATAGACATCAACGATTGAGTCTATGAGACTTTAAATAGCTTTTTCTTTCTGTTTTTTTCCAATCCTCCTGCTTTTTCAGATTTGTTACTAAGATATTAATTTCTAAATGTTCTTAACTTGGTTTGTTTTGTGATTGTCAGCATTTGTGGATCTTATGAGCGTGCACCATTAGATTGTGCAACTGACGTCCATTTTTTGAAATTCCTTTATATTTTAAAAATTTTACGTTGTTTTGATGTGAAAGGTAAGTTTTGAGGCCTTACTGTTGCTTAGACAACTAAACTAACACAAAACTTAATACTTTGATTATAGTTGCTCTGGTATTTTGGGTACACATATTACCTAAAGTGCCAGAGACAGTGCCTCATCCTTTAATCTTCCAGAGGGACTAAAAATTAATCAATATATAAAAGCAGTGAACATATCACTGATCAAACCAGAAATTTGGACCTCTAACAGCCTAAATCAGAACCGAAGTGCCCTTTTTAGATACAATACGCCTGTTAGAATTAAATACTGACATATTTTGCATTCTCCTATGCAGCTGAGCATTATATCACGATATAATTAATGTTAAACTGGAAATCGGTTTTTCTGGTGCATGATATCTGATGACAATCAGCAAATAATTTGAAGGAATCCCAAGCGCTAATACATGTCCTAAGTAACAAATGTTTTATTGGTTGGCTGTTTAGTAATTTAGTCTGCCTACAGCCACAGCTTTGCGATACGACGTAAAGATAAGGGATGCTCATTTGACTGATTTTTCCATCATGCCATCAAAAAAAATAAAGATCTAGACACAGGTGACTTGACCTTTCCAAAAATATATAGAACTGCCGCTTGTTTAGTGATGCATACCAATGTATTTGTCTCATCAACAGCGCTGTGACAATTTAGCAAGCCTGTTGCTGTAGACCAAATTTTTTCCACTGCAGGCCACAAGGTTGGTTTCCAGTTTTAGAAATTTTGTTTGAAAATTTTCTCATGTTTAAAGTAGTCCTCGGAGAAATTTAAACGCACAAAAGCGTACCATTCATTTTCAGTCAGCTCTCATTGGCTGCTTTGAAGTTGCGTGAAGAATCTTTACGGCGGTACTCATAATCGCATAAAATTTATAACAAGTTGCGATAAATTCCATCTGACTAGAAAGCTGCCTAAAATATCGTTTTGCGCAAAAAGAATTTGCGAAAATTTTTAAAAATTCCACTTAGTTAAGATCTCTTCATCTGACAATAAACTTCGGGTCACTTCAATTGAAAATGATATTTCCCAAAGGACCTGCTTGAATGTTCTGCTGATAGTGCTTCCCAAAATTCTCAGTAGCGTCCTCAGATGTTTACAAAAGTTGCGTTTAATTCTTAGCCTTTCAAGGTAATAAATTTCGCATGGTTTTGCTGAACGATGACAGGAAACAAGAGATATATCCTAAAATTTCCGCAGTAAATTGCCACGCAAATGCGACAACAGAGTTGCGGCTTAAGTTAAAATTTCCAGACCTATACGTATATTTGCGCTGAGAGCAGGCAAAAATATTTTATTAAAACCTGTGAAATTACAATTCCATTTTTCTTTTTCAATATAAATCTTCTTCTCTTTCCACATATATGGATTGGTTCAGCTAGAATTTATATTAAGAGATTTTGGATTAATATATATATATATATTTATATGGCACATATATTTTACCGTTTTTCCGACAGAGATACTAGCTAAAAGCCCAGACACGTGTCTCGTTGATGTTTCTGCTGCTGTGTGACACAGTTACGAGGGATTCGGCTCCTCAGTGGGTCCCCCAGCGTTCTCTATGCGGTTTCTGGTATATGGACTCAGAGAATAATCGGGTAAAATAATTTCTTTAATTATTAAGTGCAGGACATAGAGTCAGGTTATTCGGACATGACATTTTTAGAGTCAGACCCGAAATTTTAATGAAATTTTTGGGTCGAGGACAATCAACTACTGTGAAATAGCCACATAATGCCCATTCTACAAACAAGTAGTACTACAAGTAGTATGAATCTTATATTGCAAAGACGTAATACCGTACTTCCGACATAGATACTAGCTAAAAGCCCAGACACGTATTTCGACGATGTTTCTGCTGCTGTGTCACACAGCAACGAGGGGTTCGGCTCCTCAGTGGGTCCCTCAGCGTTCTCTATGCGGTTTCTGGTATATGGACTCCAGAGAATAATCTAGAAAATAATTTTTGAAATAATTAAGTGCAGGACATAAAAACAGATGATTCGGACATGACCTTTTAGGGTCAGACCCGAAATTTCAATGAACATTTGGGTCGAAGACAATCAACCACTGTGGAATAACCACGTAATGCCCATTCTACAAACAAGAAGTACTACAAGTAGTATTAATCTTATATGGCAAAGACGCTATACCGTACTTCCGACATCGATACGCTTTAAAAGCCCAGAAACGTGTTTGGCTACAAGTTATCTTTTACTGCAATTTGTAAAAGGGAGTACACTGCTTAAATGGGCTGAAAAATAAGGGCAATATGTTCGTTCTTTAAAAATATAAGTATATATAAATTGGTCGCCAGTTCGAGCTTTGGGCGCCACAGCACTTGGGGTTATGTATGGCTGGCTGATGAGGGTTAATTAGCCTGAAAATGGCCATTTTAGTCTCACTGGTCTCTTGTTGGTGATATCATTCTGCCATATATATATTTATATATATATTGGAAAAATAGGCATCCCAAAAGCATAATTCGAAACAAAAAGCGTTCGATGGGAAACAATAGTTAACTTTATTTTGCAATTTTTTGGACGCTGGTATCCCAGATCATCGTCAGACTTGTGGTAATTGTGCAAATAAAAACAGTTAAAATTTAACACGTACCAGAAAACTCGATATCGCTTAGTCATTTCCACCAATGTTTGTCATTGGGGGTGTTTTTCCATTTAGATTGGCTCTCACCTTTTCGAGCTTTCTTTTAGGTTGGCGTACTCATGGTCCAATTCGATGTGTCGGTTGATGCATGAGTCATCTGAGAAAATGGCCTCTAAAAATTCTCGGCCTTTCTTAGGTGCACAGGAGGCAACAATGTGGGTTTTGTCCCAGGCAAATTGGTGTCAAGTTTCCAGCGAATGCATGGCATTTGAGACAAGTGGTTTCGCCTCCTTTCTGCCAATTGATTTTCATGTATGCGCATGGAGTCTAATTTTCCTGTCTGACCACAGTAGACCTAATTGAAGCTCTTACATGGTATCATATATATGATTTCTTTTTACCTAAATAGCCAACTCTATCCTTAGGGTGGAAAAGCTGATTTCTTAGTGTAGTCGTTGGTTTGTGTGCCACTTGGATTTGATGTTTCTGCAGGTGCCTTTCAACGAGTTCAGACACGTTCTTGATGTACGGAAGTTTTCGCCAGTTCTTTGATTCGGGCGCTTGACCAGAACAATCTTGTTCCTTGTCTTTTAATTTTTCTTTAAACTTCTGTCGTCTCATGCATCGACGCATAAATTCTCTTGGATAACCATTTATCCAAAATATTTTGAATATATATAACTGAGTTCGTTTTGGTAGAGTTCATTATCAGAACAGGGCGTTTTAGCTCTATTGAGTAGGCCAAAGTACCATTGTGACCGGTAGTATTATTGCTTGGTGCACGTTATCATAAAAGCTTCTAAGTGGCTTTTCCAACAAGTTACATCCATTGACAAGGGATTTTGAAACCTCAATCAAAAACTCTGTAGAATGTCTGAACGATTTGCAAGGACTCCACATTGCAGACGATGAAATAATGGTATCTTTCGATGTTGTCTCTCTTTTCCCATCCATGCCAATAGATTTGGCAAGGCGATACACAGAAGAATTACAGCAGTCTTATGACATGGAAGTTTCTGTATCTGCCGTACTGGAACTCTTGGATCTATGCCAGGAAACGAATCTTTCCTTCTCACATGGATACAACAAACAGCTAAAGGGAGCCCCTATGTGTTAACCCATCTCCGGCATCTTGGCTGAAGTCCCTTTGCAAAAAGTAGAAGCTACAGCCTTACCACCAGCTAACCCCAAATTATGGGTACGCTACGTGGATGATACATTTGTTATCGTTAAAAAAAGATCAACTTGAAAGGCTGCATAGCATTATAAACTCAACGTTACCAGGTATCACCTTCACGCCCGAAAGAGAAATTGACAGTAAACTCCCATTTTTTGACGTCCTCGTACAGTGAAAGACTGACGGGACATTTCATACATCGGTTTACCGCAAGTAAGCTTATGCGGAAATTATCCTACATTACCAGAGCAACCACCATATTGCTCGCAAGCGGAGTAATGTTAACAGCCTACTCAATAGAGCTAAAACGCACTGTTCTGATAATGAACTCTACCAAAAACGAACTCAGTTATTTATTCAAACTATTTTGCAGAAATGGTTATCAAAGAGAATATATGCGTCGATGCATGAGACGACAGAAGTTAACATAAAAAGGAAAAGACAAGGAACTATATTGTTTTGGTCAAGCGCACAATACAAAGAACTGGCAAACACTTCCGTACATCAAGAACGTGTCTGAACTCGTTGAAAGGCACCTGCAGAAACATCAAATCCAAGTGGCACACAAACCAACGACTACACTAAGAAATCAGCTTTTCCACCCTAAGGATAGAGTTGGCTATTTAGGTAAAAAGAAATCATATATATGATACCATGTAAGAGCTTCAATTAGGTCTACTGTGGTCAGACAGGAAAATTAGACTCCATGCGCATACATGAAAATCAATTGGCAGAAAGGAGGCGAAACCACTTGTCTCAAAATGCCATGCATTCGCTGGAAACTTGACACCAATTTGCCTGGGACAAAACCCACATTGTTGCCTCCTGTGCACCTAAGAAAGGCCGAGAATTTTTAGAGGCCATTTTCTCATATGACTCATGCATCAACCGACACATCGAATTGGACCATGAGTACGCCAACCTGAAAGAAAGCTCGAAAAGGCGAGAGCCAATCCAAATGGAAATACACCCCCAATGACAATCATTGGTAGAAATGACTAAGCGATATCGAGTTTTCTGGTACGTGTTAAATTTTAACTGTTTTTTTGCACAATTACCACAAGTCTGACGATGATCTGGGGTACCAGCGTCGAAAAATTGCAAAATAAAGTTAACTATTGTTTCCCAACGAACGCTTTTGCTTCGAATTATGCTTCTTGGGATGCCTATTTTCCAATATATATATAAATATATATATATAGGCAGAATGATATCACCAACAAAGACAAGTGAGACTAAAATGGCCATTTCTGGCTAATTAACCCTCATCAGCCAGCCATACATAACCCCAAGTGCTGTGGCGCCCAAAGCTCGAACTGGCGACCAATTTATATATACTTATATTTTTAAAGAACGAACATATTGCCCTTATATTTCAGCCCATTTAAGCAGTGTACTCCCTTTTACAAATTGCAGTAATCGTTAACTTGTGGAGTTGAATTCCATGAAGTATGCGAAACTTTGACATAAAAATCGGGATAACATTTCACAATTTTTGTCCATCTACCGTGGGAGAGAATTTTTCAACTAGATCTTTTCGAGGATGAAAGATCAGTCAAGACTTGCTGCAAGAGGATATTACTGAAGACGAAATCGGCCGATGTTTTACACCCACATGTTATCCCAAATGGGCAAACAGGGTTCGCTCAATCAAGTACTGTATAGAGGAGGGCTGGTGTAAAGCAGTAAGACCAGGTTGAGAGGATGCTCTCGTGATCCATCCCGTAGCCCGATGCACAGCCTTCCTAGCCGTGGTCTTGAAAACACAGAAGAATTACTTTTTTTGGCAAGGAGTCTTCCTTGAATTGGCCAAACGCACATCAGCCGAAGTGCATATATTTCGCACTAACAAGAATCAGGAGTACAAATGCCCTCCTCCCCTACGCAGTACAGGTGAGCTTGAGTTAAATTCAAGAAAAGATAAGTATTCCCTAACACTAAATATATTTCAAGTCTTAACCGTTATCCTTTTTTTAACCCATAGCTTAAACCTAACACTGACGTTAACCCTAACTCTACTTCCCTCGAAGTTAGCGTACGACCACATGTATTATGAGCAGATCCTGTTCCATGTCCTGTCGGGGGGACATTATGGCAATCCCTATCCCTTTGCTGCCGCATGGAACCGAGTAGATATGGCTAATCCAAATTGAAATGGAACAGGGCACTATGGCCAAAGATAAGACTGTCTCACCGCCGCAGAACATCAGACTGTGGCTTCTTTTGGTTTCACGAAACCTCTCAGCTCATTTCGGTCCATTGTTTTGATCATCTAAATTGGTAGTGCTTTATTAGCTGAATTTTTATTTGTATAGAAGACTACCACGGGACTGCTTGGGGGTTACAAATATGGCCAGTAGTTAACTTAGAACCGAAACAGCGGATGACATGACCCAGTCCTGATAGACGCAAAAATGCGAGCTCAAGGAAGCAGTTATGCAGGAGAAGATGTGATCGCTGGAACAAGATTTTTAGTAACCTGATGTTCCGGTTTGTCACTTGGACTCATCATCAGAGACAATAGCAGATAAACGTGATAGATGCATATGGTGAAAAGTATTAATAGAAGGTATTGGCGTCTCGACGAAATGCGTACTGTAATTTGTAGCTCTCACGATCGCCGTTAGGGTCGTAAGTGGTGTGATAATGGCGTGGTAGTCCGTGTGCGTGTCGTTAATGGTAGTGAGTTCATTATCCGTTTTGGGTGTTAGCCTGATAATTATTCGGCCATTTAGTTCACTGTAAGTGGAGTTGTTGGTCGCCCGCATCCTCCCCACCTGACTGATTCCCATGGTCAGGTACAGTCCAAAGTAACTTACTGGTTTTTCCCACGTAGTTGCTTTGTCCACAATTGCAATTGATTTCTGCGAATATTCCCATTTTAAAAATTGAAAAGTGAAGTCGGCAAACAATCTTTTCAGGTTATTAATCATCAGGCTGGTACATTTATAAGGGAAATTAAACTGCGAAGTGTTAGCAGGGTTTAAAAAAACTTCTTATCATTAATATGGATTGTTTGCACACCGCCTACATGGTGAGGTCGGTGTGTTAATGTCATTGGGACTATGGGATGGGCTTGAGGTAGAGTCGACTATAAGGAGTTGAACATCACTTTCAAGTACGTGGAGTGAACAACTGGCGTCAGGGGGTGGAAAATTCGTTTGAACACCACCTGAAGTGGTTGTTGGCCACGGAAGTGAGAGCGTCTGTACGAGCGACTTCTTATAGCACAGCGCTGGGTTTGTTAGCTGTATGGCTACTCCCTCGCCTATTACGATTACCGTTGACGTATGCCTTTAAATAAGTTGAATGCTGTCTGATAGACAAACTGAAAGGCTTCTTTCGGCTAAACGCGGTTGTTAGTAATATTTAGATGCGCAAGAATGGAACTCGAGATTGATCTAGCTTCACCTTTGCCTAACCAGACAGGTATCTGTTCATGTACCCTCTTTTCCGGACTCCGGACTGTTCCGGTCGTAGCAGCAGGTCTTTCGACCTCATGAACCAGCCACCTGCGTCCTCTCCCGCCTCCGGTCTTCTTGACTCTGTCTTGACACCGGGCTCAGGTGGGGGAGGAGGAGAGAGTGCGGTAGATGCAGCGCAAGTCTACTATCACTTTAAACTTAATCACGCGCAAGTCACCGTCCCTGCTCCACCCGTCCATGGAGCATACGGTGGACATCGTCGGACTACGACGGTCGAACTGTCGTGTGCCCTCCTTTGCCCCCTAATGGGCCACGTGGTAGATACGTTGGACCAACACGGGGGCCAAAGTAGGGCATGGCATGCATTATTCGGGTTGCGCTCCCATGACAAATGCCGAACATAGAGGTGTGGTGGCACGCCTATGGGCGGCTAGGACTTTGGGGACCCGGCCGCGCCAGCCACCTGCGTCCTCTCCTGCCTCCGGTCTTCTTGACTCTGTCTTGACACCGGGCTCAGGTGGGGGAGGAGGAGAGAGTGCGGTAGCTGCAGCGAAAGGCTACTATCACTTAAAACTAATTCACGCGCAAGTCACGGTCCCTGATCCACTTTCCCATGGAGCATACGGTGGACATCGTCGGACTACGACGGTCGAACTGTCGTGTGCCCCCTTAACGGGCCACGTGGTAGATGCGTTGGACCAACACGGGGGCCACATCAGGGCACGGCATGCGTTATTCGGGTTGCGCTCCGCTAACAAATGCCGAACATGGAGGTGTGGTGTCACGCCAAGCGACGGCTTGGACTTAGGGGACCCAACCGCACCAGCCACCTGCGTCCTCTCCCGCCTCCGGTCTTCTTGACTCTGTCTTGACACCGGGCTCAGGTGGGGGAGGAGGAGAGAGTGCGGTAGCTGCAGCGAAAGGCTACTATCACTTAAAACTAATTCACGCGCAAGTCACCGTCCCTGCTCCACCCTTCCATGAAGCATACGGTGGACATCGTCGGACTACGACGGTCGAACTGTCGTGTGCCCTCCTTTGCCCCCTAATGGGCCACGTGGTAGATGCGTTGGACCAACACGGGGGCCAAAGTAGGGCATGGCATGCATTATTCGGGTTGCGCTCCCATGACAAATGCCGAACATAGAGGTGTGGTGGCACGCCTATGGGCGGCTAGGACTTTGGGGACCCGGCCGCGCCAGCCACCTGCGTCCTCTCCCTGCCTCCGGTCTTCTTGACTCTGTCTTGACACCGGGCTCAGGTGGGGAGGAGGAGAGAGTGCGGTAGATGCAGCGCAAGTCTACTATCACTTTAAACTTAATCACGCGCAAGTCACCGTCCCTGCTCCACTTTCCTATGGAGCATACGGTGGACATCGTCAGACTACGACGGTCGAACTGTCGTGTGTGTGTGTGTATGTGTGTGTTATGTGAGATTGCCCCCTAAACGGGCCACGTGGTAGATGCGTTGGACCAACACGGGGGCCACATTAGGGCACGGCAGGCGTTATTCGGGTTGCGCTCCCATAACAAATGCCGAATATGGAGGTGTGGTGGCACGCCTAGGGGCGGCTAGGACTTAGGGGACCCGGCCGCGCCAGCCACCTGCGTCCTCTCCCGCCTCCGGTCTTCTTGACTCTGTTTTGACATCGGGCTCAGGTGGGGGAGGAGGAGAGAGTGCGGTAGCTGCAGCGAAACGCTACTATCACTTAAAACTAATTCACGCGCAAGTCACCGTCCCTGCTCCACCCTTCCATGGAGCATACGGTGGACATCGTCGGACTACGACGGTCGAACTGTCGTCGTTATGTGAGAGGTGAGCATAGGGGAAGGATGATATAAAACAGTGTCTTAGGCGGCAGTGAGTATTTTGTAGAGCCGATCTAGGGGATGGAAGGACAGAGGACGCTCCAACGTTTCCCTATAACTATACTGCCTGAAGAGAAGTTATAGAAAGCAGCACATATGCTGGAAAAATCGTCTTTTGAATATTTTTTAAGCTTAACGATGCCAAACGTGAGCCATGACCTGCTCGGGAAATGTTTCTCTGGTCCATAGTCCATCAACAAACGCAAAGACCTCCCTTACATCTAAAATGTGTTGAGAGTTCACCTGATCAGAGGAACCAGCAACTTTAGTAGGTCGTGGGTGACCAAGACCTCTAATGACAGCGCACTACGCGGCCGAATAATTTCACGCCAGCACGCAAAACTATAATGAACTCACGGCCATTAACGAATCAAACACGGACTGCCAAGCCATGATCGCATCGCTTACGAACCCAATGGTGATCGTGAGAGCTAATACTTATAATACGCACGTGGTCACGTGGTGACTACGTATTATGAGTACTGTGCACCCTATGCCTCTAGTACACTTATATACGACTGTCTCTGATGATGGGTTCAACTGAGAAGCTGGAAGGTCAGGCCAATATACTTCTTGTTCCAGTGAGTGCATCTTTCCAGTATGATCCACTTCATCCCATTACATGTCACCTACTTACTGTTGATGCACAGATCCCACCAATGAGTTTCACAAACATGATTTAAAAGAAATGAAGCAATTTAGGATGGACTAACGGATTATCATCCTGTTCACTGATAAACGGCGAGCAATTGTCATTATTAATGGGGAAGTCTACATAGCGATAAGAACGCTTTATTGGTTTACAGGGAGGTTTGCAAACCAGCCCAGAAGTCATAATTACAAACACAAACAGATCAACTGAATAAGGTACTAAGATAAGTAAGGCTCCAAAATGCGACCATGGAGAACGAAAGGTGCCAAAGAAAAACTAAAGAAATTCTCTGGCCAAGCTCCAGAAACAAGATTATACACAATGAAGAACTGTTGCGTTACCAGGCAGGCCCATTTAAAATTTGGCAAAAGGCATCTTCTCGACAATGAAGTTCCTCCAAGGCAATTTGTCTACTTCAATCCGATCGGCCACGCAAATTTCTTAGAAACCTCCGATATCTGAGGGTTAAATGTGATACACTCATGCTTTATTTTTACGTAAGGCCCATATTCACATCCATCCAGTCGAGTTTGGCGCATAAAGTCTTGTGCAGTACACCTGTGTAGGCATACGATGAAAATGTGAGCTCACAAAAACTCAAGCAATTCATAAGGCTAAGAGATCTTGTCCACTTATGCGAGAGAAACCCACGAACAGATCAAGGGAACATAAATAGGCTCGCCAAACGACTTTTAATTGACACGGTTGATCATACAGAGGCTATAAAGGATTGCCTGCATCCGATATGCACCGAGCGTTTGACGTTGTAATGTTAAATTTACACCAAGAAATAAATACTGCAGAATATCCATACTTTATTCAAATCAATCTTTCCAGAAGGAAGAAATGCATCAGCAGCTGCCTTTCGTCAGGCGAAGTTGAGAAAACGTACTTAAAATAACGATTTATAAGGAGGCTGCAAACAACATCTGTTCACTCTCGGAGGACCCAAACAGAAAAAAACATCTAGGGTGTGGCACGCACTGTGATACATCAGGGAAGTGTCAGAGAAGATCGAGCCGATTGTTGCGGGACTAGGTTTTGGAATGGCACATCGACCAAAACTGTCACTGACTAGTCAAAGATGGAAATAATCCGAACGAGAACTTAGTGCAATATGCCGTAGTTAGTGGCCAAACTGTCCTTGGAATCGCACAGATCAGACTGAACGCAGGCTTGGATCATGCATGCGCGAATATAAGTTGGCTATGTGATGGATGCCGGATTATCAAATATGGCTGTCCAAACGGGTCACAAGCTTACCTCCGCACCCACGAAGATAAACACTTACGACTGAAGCAAGAAAAGTAAAGAATTACTCGAAGCCAGAGCCTCGGGTGAGCATTCATTTGATCGAAGTATTGATCTGTCGCCGGAATACCGAGTACTTCGCATTCATCTCCAAAACCTGCATCGCTAAGCTTTGATTGGCTAATACCCCCTTTGAACGTGGTCTTTTTTGTTCCTGTTTTTAACTTTGATGATCGAATATTAAAGGAGTTCAAAAGGTCAGGCAAGTAAATAAATGGCTCTGATGACCGAGCAGATTTCTTGTTCCTTACTTAGAAGAATAGTTTGCTTTCTAGAAATTTCCATCTAGCCTTTGCATTTATAGCCTTTCTCGGATAATTAAAACCCGAGATTATTTGGGGAAAAGCTATTTGTGTTTATCTTTTTCACACAAGTAGGGGTTAGGAAATAGGGAAATATAACTAGAGGCAAGCAGTTTCAATTTGCTAAGGTAAAGAGAATTAGTGTGGATGGAGAAAGGGTTGAGAGGAGATATGTCGGAGGGCATGGGAAGGGAGCACGGTGCGGAAAATTGCGTGCAGTTCGCATGCTTACCGACGTTTGGTGTTAATGAATGCGAGATCTGTACCTTTCTTTGCGTGTGCGGATACCGGTGGGTTACGCTTGATCCCAATCGCTATGGTTGTTAAAAAACGACATTTTTCGAGTGGTTTTGCAAGGTCCGCTGGGACCTCACAAAACCCTCTAATCAAAGTTAGAGATTAAAAGACCACTTGTTTCAAAGAACTCATAGGTTTTTGATTTTAAAATGCTTCATGTGAGGCTATTGTATTTTTCTCATTAAAAGAAATGCATAAACTGCCGATACAAGTGAAAATGCGAGTCTCTGGAAGTAACTGGGAATAAATATACGCGATTGCTGTGACAAGAGCTTAAGTCACCTGGCATTTCGGATTCCAACAAGAACCCATCATCAGGCCCAGCATCAGATACGGGTAAATCGTACGCAGGGAGTTACAGTATCTATAGGATACCGTTGCCATGCTACGGCACGTCAACGACGATTAACGGCTCCCCTTCAGAGATGACAACTGCGTTCTGGTGCGTTAATTGTTTGATGGTCGGCATACGGGTCGTTACGCGCTGAAATTTCGTCACCCGTGTTGGAGGGTGGCATAATGATTGCTCGGCCATCTGGCTCACTGGCACTGGCGTTTGAAAATGTGTTCGCCTAAGCGCTCCCCAAGTGGCCGATTGCTCTGGCCAAACTGAGTCTCAACACCGAATGTGGGTTGGGTAGGTCATTGCAATTTTTAATAGACTGGAGGCCATGGAGTAAGGTGATCCAGAGATGACGTGTTAAAGTCAGACCCGAAATTTCAATTGACAGTTGGGTTAAAAACCATCAACCACTGTGGTATAACCTGGAGGACTGAAAACCACGATTCAAACAACTCGAGGCTCACGCGATTATCCCGTCTTGCGAGAATTTTGGCTTCATCGGCTTCGTCTCTGATGATGGGTTCGAGTTGGAATCTGAAACGTCAGGCGAATAAAGCTCTTCTCGCATCCATTGAATCTACTTTTATCAGTTGTATAAACGTCAGCGGGGTTCCAGGGATCAACATAATGACACGGTTCATAGCCAGATTCAAAGATCTAAAATATGCTTTTAACCACCAGTTTGCTTGTGGGTGGGAATGGTTACAATAAAAATAATATCACAGGCCTTGATTGGTCGGGTCGTATCCCCATTCGAAGAAATGTTATTCCCTTTCTGAAATGCAAGCCTTTAATTCCATTTAATTTTAATACGCCATTAAGGTAGGAGAAAGTTATTGCAAGAACGGGTTTTCATTATAACAGCTACAAACGTAGTAATTTCATTTAATTTTTGTGTCAACGAATTATTTCGTAAACCTTCTGGAAAAGACTCCCAGGCAGATTGTTTCGATCCCACCCCAGAAGAGGTTGCGCAAATTAGCCGACAATCTGATGTGCATACCGTTACGTAACGCTCGAGACGTACTAAAAGTAATCTAAATGCCCAGCTCTTATCACCTAAAACTTTGTGGACTTGACATGTCAAGAAAAATATCCCTTTCTGCTGAAAAATGCAGTTTTCAGCTAGGTCGTCCTCTAAAATGGTTAACATTTTCAGCAAGTGCTTTTCAAGATTAATAATTGTCCTGGGCATCGCTTGTGCATCGTTTCACAGCCATGATCATTTTGCACTTCGATTTTTTATGCCGCTTAATTGAGGTAGACAGGACGATATTAAGTATATTAGCAAAAATCCAAAAAGTTTTTAAACTTTTCAAATTCTGATTTGTAAATCTCTGCATCCTTTTGTCCGCAACTAAAAATATTATATGCCTTCCATTATTACTCGCCTAATGTTTCCAGTCCTAAGTGAATTTTCCATGGGAAACAGCCAAAAGTCCATCATTATGTGGCTATTTTAATTTTGAAATGTGTGACCAGACACTTATTGCGTAGTAAAAGTTCTGTTAAAACAAAAGTTCCAAATCGAATCGATTAGGTTTTGATCAGTTGAGAAAGCTTTTAGTATTTAAATGAACGAATTTAAATCATTTATTCACATAAAGGACGTTAAAGATCAAAAAATGTGAAAAGCAAAATAATTACACTGAATTAGCTTGAAGTCGTTTTGAAATACATAATCAAACCTCAGTGGGTTCTACTTTGACAGTTAGAAGTCGTTCGTTGACCAACGCTCGCCGAAAGCACTCATCCCGCTCTGCCTTGATCTCCTTCTCAAGCCACACCAGCAGCCCAGTGTGGCTTGTATTAGTAGAGGCAGAAGAATGAAGTTGATAAAGACAAGGGAGACTATGAGACCAAGACTTATAGGCAGGTTTATTTCAATTTATCTGCCGATCATGTTCAACTGAGCCTCAGGGGTCATAATTTGACGTTCGAACTGGGAATATGTCAGCTTGCCAGGATCACATGTGCTTGGTGATAGCTCGGTTCAATAATATAAAGGCAATAGGGAATGAGATACATCTTCCCTCTGCTCGTCTTTGGGTAGTTGGAGCAAATGAAATTCCTACTGTGGGGTGACAGCAACCTCGTAGGTGGCCCAGGCTAACTCGGGTCGCTCTCTTACTGAAACAAACCCTTGACACATAGTGGAGGTGGCGGCCTTCTGTGATGTCCGAGCAGCACTTCTTAGGGACAGCACTGTTTGCCTCCACGTGGAGAAAGGGGCTAGAAAAGGTGCCCTAAACAAATGCTGGGTATCATGACTTCTGCAGCCGGCCATGGCTCGCAGATTGCAAAATACGCGGTCGTAAATCTCAAACGATCAACAATACCTACTGTCCCATTCCCCGCGCCCTACCCTCCGGGCTGCTCGGGTGAGTCCGCTCATACTAGCAGCCTGGACTATTTGTTCCCTTTTAGACAATCCAAGGAGCAACCGACCGGACCTGAGGACATCACTTGGGAACTGGCGCGCTACAAGGTGGACTTTGCTGCTATGAGCGAGACCCAATTCTCTGAACAGGGTCAGCTGGAGGAAGTGAGTGCCGGCTACACCTTCTGGGGCGGCCAGCCAAAGGCAGAGTGACGCTACGCTGGTTTCGCCTTTGCCATCTGGAAAGACATCGTGGGACATCTGCCCTGTCTGCCACAGGGTACCAATAGTTGCCTGAGGAGACTCCACCTGCCTCGTCGGGAAGACAAGTTCGCTACTATCACAAATGATGAGCTCTGATGTGGCGAAGGGCAAATTTGACGAGTACTGGCACGCACTGCTGGTGACTGTGCCGAAGTAAGACAAGTTTATTGTCCTTGGCGACTTCAACACCAGCGTCGGGACAGACCACTCTGCCTGGCAGGGAGTGCTGGGTCCCCCCAGTCTCGGTAGCTGTAACGATAATGACCTCCATCTTCGGTGAACCGGTTCGGAACACCGTCTCCTGCTGACCAACACCTTCTTCCGCCTTCTGACGCGGAAGAAGACCCCTTGAATGCACCCTCAGTCGCGGCGCTGGCAGCGGCTGGACTATGCTGTCATCCGGAGGCGAGATCGACACGACCTGCTGGCGACAAAGGCGATCCCCTGTGCCGACGGATGGACGGATCACTGCCTTGTCATCTGCCAGATGAGGCTTCATCTGCAACAATGCAGCAGTCCCCAAGGTAAGCGACCGCCAGGTAAGTTAAATATTATTTAGTTAAATCGGCCTGCTCACTGTTTTGATTTCAGGAACTAGATAACACAGATACTGGAGAACCTGCGTGCTCTAGATGATAACGCCACCGTGAAGGCACGATGGTGTCAACAGCGAAATGTCATAAGGTCCACCACCCTCGAAGTCCTCTGACACACAGGCCGTCAACACCAGGACTGGTTTGACAAATATGAGGCCCACATCAGCAACTTACTCTTGGAGAAGAATGGACCTTCGGACTGATGCCAGCAAAGCAGAGTTCTTCAGATGCCACCACCTTGTACAGCAATGGCTGTGGGAGATACAGGATGCCTGAATGGTTCAAAAGGATGAGGAAATCCAGGGGTATGTGGACTGTAATGAAAGTAAAAACCTCTTCAAATCCATCGGACATCTTCAAACTTAATGCAAAAATAATACCATACCATCAGCCTCTGGCTCACATGTCCCAGACCCCACGACGACCACCCTAACCACTGGCAACAACGCAATCTATGCCCCGCCGCCCGCAATCATTGACACCATCCTCCCTTCACTCCCTGCGCCGATCATGGCGCCGAACATCACTGGCCATACTCCCACAAACTCAGTAGCTACCTCCTACTACTTGCGACCTGCTACCTCCAGCACCACCACCAACCCCAGTACCAGCGATGAGGACTCAGTACTAACCTGTCGTCAATGCGATCGCACATTCACCTCAAACATCGCCCTGGTCGGTCACTTGCGAATCCATTGCAAAACGACTGGCGGACTAGTGCCTTGAGCGCCAGCACACAGCAGAGACCACGACCTTCAATGCCCTCACTACCCACACGCATTCACGCATCGCATAGGCCAGCTTGGTTTTAGCGCATCCACGAAAGCGGAATCACCCGCCATGCCACCACATCTTTAGCACACATCATCACTTCCCTTACGCTTCCCATGATCTCGAATATCAGAGCCCCTCCAGAATCAGCACTTCCCAACCTATCTTGTACTCATTGTCACCGCACATGTTTATCACGCATCGGCCTGGTCGGTCACTTGTGAATCCATCGCACGAAACACTGGCTCACCAGTGCCAGGAGCACCAACATACACCAACCGCACCCGACCCAAATGTCAGCACTGCCCACGTACATTTTCACACCGCATGGGCCCATTAGGACACATGCGTCTCCATGAAAACCTGCGGTAGAACGCCACTGGCTATACGACAACAATACACCTCTCCTCATCAGCCTCTGCATCTCACATGATCGCACGCAGCACCTTAACAACTTGGTCTCTGTCTGCATAACTAATTGAGAGGCAAGCATGATCCTCGGCTCGTTCTCTACGCCGCTCCGCTGCTGCATGTATGATTTGAGATTGAGAATATCACGGCGTGATAAACACCATGGGTTAGAATGTTGTCAACTGACCATTACATTCAGACCTCGAACGCAGTCCAATGTGTGTTGTGTGGAGTGGCTGACTGGTGGACTGAGAGTCCGGCTGCGATGGCTTCTTCTTGACGTGACCTCTGGCTATCTCACAAATGTGAGATTTGAGCCATTCAACCCCCTGTTGTGTGTTATACTGGTGCTTGTGTTTGAGAAGCCAGGTCATGTAGGTAGAACGCGTAGACGAGGTTACCAGCAGCTGTGCCCATTTCCGCATCAGACAAATGACCAGTTCAGACGGTGGTCTGATTGATGGGGTTAGAGAGAGAGTGAGTTCGACGGCTCAGCGCATTTCCCTCATTATAAACAATCTGACGCGCTTAAAACTATCACGGTGCGCTAAAAGCCATGGCTTGGAAAGTTGCCAACTGAACGGATAACTCAAACCATGTGGTCATTTCAGTGTGTGTTTTGTGTGGATTGGCTGACTGGTGGACTGAGACTCAGGCTGCAGTGGCTCCTTCTTAATATGGCCTTAACGTCACTCCAACTCCGTGAGATCCGAACCAGGTGTGGTGGCACGCCCAGGGGCGGCTCTGTCTGTGCGAGTCATCTGATTCCTTTCCCGCCTTCGGTCTTCTTGACTCTGTCATGAGGAGGAGAGAGTGTGGTGGCTGCAGCGCAAGGCTACTATCATATGGTTGACATCGTCGGACGACGACGGTCAAAATCTCGTGCAGTGGAGTAAATGAAACAAAAAACTTAAGTGAGTGAGGGCCTGACTCAGTAAAAGGCTTTCCATAGGTACTCATTGTACTTCTAGTGTAGACCTTTCTGGGGGTGAGCAGCCATATACAAGCATTTGGTACGCGTCACCGGCACTGCTAAATGGCCCTTTAAAGCTGCATTGTTCTGATAAAATATTCATTTGAACTTTTCAAATTTAGATCTTTATGATTGCAAACACGATGTACTAGAACAGTACTTTCTGCTTATAGAAGCGAAGAGGCAAGTTCCAGGAGGTAGTTTCCGAAGAAGGATACGTGATTGCTAGATCGTGAGATTTATTTGCCTGAAGTTTTGCCTTCTCCCTCGAACCCATCATCAGAGTCAATCAGCGGGCAAAAATTGCAACCGGTCCCAAATTATGGTGAGCGCTCCCATATGGAAAGAACGTCTTGGAAGCCATCAGCCGCCTCCTTACACCTCTTGGGGTTGAGTTGCACACAGACCGGAGGCAACCATCAGGTGCCAGGTCATGCGGCCGAAAGACCCATTGCCAAGGCAGGAAACGTCGGGCGTCGTTTACCGGGGCTGATGCAGTTGAGGGCAAAGCACTTAAGCTGGAGAAATTTGGAGACTAATCCCACACGCGAATGGCTGAGGAACGCAGTAGCACTGAGGTAGAATGATGCAAACTCTCAGATCCGTACTCATTCAACGAGGCCGGGCCAGAGTTTCAACTTTGATGAGGCCGAAATCCTCGCTAGTGGTGAAAACCACGTGAGCCCGTGAGCTGGCACGAATTCAATTAACAGGCGCAATGAACTTCCACCTCCATATTCTGCGTTGCGATCTTGCCTGGCCAAAAGACAATTACCAGCGACGCGGGAGGATGCGGGTGATTGAAATTCGCGGACACAGCGGGCTGAATTGCCGAGAAATGGTCACTACAAAGAGCGAAAATGGTTATGAAATCACCATCATTAAAGACTCGAGCACGGACTGATGAGCAATCATCCTATCAACCACGACTCCCGGCAAGCATAATAGGCATGTGGTGGCCTGGCAACCACTTCCTATAAATACGGGGCCCTTTGTGCCTCCTATTACCCTTTTGTGTGGCTGTCTCTGAGGATGGGTTCGAGAGCGAATCGAAAACGTTAGGCTAATCAAGCTCTTGTTCCAGCGATCCTGTCTCCTTCTTCGCACCATTGCTTTCCTTTATTTATCCATCGTGCTTATATAGTCTTGTGCCGCGTGTGTTCAGAGGCGACTTTATCTTTCCGATTGCACTGGATGAGATTAGGCTTTATACAAAGTTTGAATATCTAAAGCATACAAAAAAACCAAAAAAATTACCCAAAATAATACGTGTATTCAAGTACTTATAGGTTAAACTGAAGTAAAAACTGCAATGATTGTAAAATACTTTAGTTACTAGGGGTGTAAGCAGATTTGAATAATTCCTTTGACCAGGCGTGTAAATTTAACTGGCTTTTTTGGGATTAATACAAATGACAACAAGAGGAAGACAACCCAACCAAGAACCGTAAGTTTAATCACAAGTTAGTCATTTTACCCTCACAGCGACTAATAGAATCTAAGAATTCTGATATAGTAAGCTGACTGCCAAAGCAGGATTTCCTAAGTAATGAATCAAGAATCCATCGCTTGACTACCAGGTCCACTTAAAACGTTTAAGCTACTAAGGTTTTCAGAAATGTGTCAAATTAACGAATAAAACTTGTGATTTCTCTTTGTGGTCTTTAGGTTGTCAGCCAGATTCGAAGAGCTAGCGATACACTCTAATACTAGCAGTCCCCACAAAACACAAGATTTCTCCGATTGCATCCATATTTGAGAAATCTGATTCCAATTCCTGATATTTAGACCCACAAGAACATATAAATTTAAGTTTTTCATTAGTCGAAAGGAGATCTATTGTGAAGGAGCTGTCATCTAGCTAAAATTGGAGTGCAGATCTTGGTCCAATAAACTAACTGGGACAGAAATATTTCAATCTACTTATATGTTAATAATTGAGTTCTTGAAAAGAATCACTAGCAGTTTGTCTTCATCTCGTCCATGGAGTCACTGAGCAAATTAGCCTCCTACCCGAAGCTAGCAGTTCTGTCTTCATCTCGTCCATGGAGACACTGAGCAAATAGCCTCCTACCCGAAGCTTTTGAACGAAAGCTGCTTGATCTGTTCGAAGCACATAAAACTTTTTGTAGATTTATTATAAGCCAAACTTGCAACCGAAACGCACCGTTCTCCTGCAGGATATGCTTCGGTTATTTTATTAACCATACCACTCACGAATTTTGGCAGAAATCTATCTTACCTTGTAGGCAAGCGGTTTTCTAGATTAACAAATGAAGTAAGCTACAGCTGCACAGTTTTCGTAGTCATTGTCGTCCTCAAATGTGACTATTTACACCGTTTATATCGCAAGAGTCAGGAAATTATTAACCATTTTATTAAAAAAGTAATAAGCATTTGGAATTATTATTTTGGAAATCTCTGCCCCCTCCACCTTTAAATACAGTTCTAAGCTCAACAGGGTATACTCTTTTCCATGCATAGGCCAACGACCATAATTAGGCAGCTTATTTATTTTAAAGTTTGTGATAAGATATTTTTTGTGCATTTAAGCTACTGCTAATCCATAAGTTAGAAAGGAAATGGAATCTGGGTTGATAGTTTGAGAAAGATCTTCCTTTTTTGGGCTGCTTTGAAGACTATTTATAACATAAAAAGAAACGAAAGCTTGTAGCATCCATAAAGCTGAAAAACATACCAAATTGCCATGAAGTTGCTTCGAAATACATAATCAAAATGTCAACCAAATGCCTAAATCGTTTGATGTCTGCATGATATTCATTTTGAAAGTACTTAAAAATACTTTGAAGTTCACAGAATATTAGAATGTATTATTGAGTCCGATTTTTGCGTTGACTAACTGTATGCACTAATCCATATCCAGTTCACTTGGTTGTCCACATTTTTGCCCTTTAAGCATTTAAAAGTTTTTAGGAAATTTGGACATTTCTTAACGCCCTAGCTTGCTTTTAATTTTTCTTATTTTTATTTAACTGAATGGCGTTCGTTGTTTTCATCGATACAACGTTTTCTTTAACCAAAGCATAAGTTTCGGATTAACATCACATACTGTAGAGGTTTATTTTTGCGCAAAAGCATTTGTCTTTTAAAATTTGGCAAAAGCGTTTATTTGGTCCAAGCATTTGAAAAAAACTATTCATTATTAGTAGGCCGGAGGGGATATAATATTGCTCACTTCAAGTATGGTTTGAATCAATTTATGTTTTATTCTTTCTTTAGTGTCTAAAATGTTTTTTTCTGTCTAGTTTCTGAAACTGCTTGCATGATTCTTGTCATTTAAGGACACAAATTATGCCAGCCCACGGGGATCACGTCTACAGCGAACAAATGATAATACTTTGAGTTTCATTATCACTGATTTGTCTGCTAGCCAGCGCCAACGTAGTAAAAAAATAAAAGTCACCAGATATTTTCTATGCTCAGTGTACACTATGATGTAGTTAACACGAATACAATCGATGTTTTCCTTAAATGAACCCTAACGGTAACCATAGATTACCGTTAAAATTTTATGTATTTTTTTTAAATTGATTTTTTTTGTTGGTGAATTAAACCTGTAGAGTGGCGTTAAGGAGCAGTGCCATTGAGACTTTGGCAGACAAATGTAAGTAAGGTTAAACAGCTTTTATTTACACCTACTGCAAACAAAACTTGTTCTCTTTGAATAACTTTAATTTAAGCAGTCAAAAAGGCCATTCTTACGAACGTCGTTTACACAAAAGCCTTATAATTTTGTGAACTTATGTGGGAATATCTTTATGAACAACCACGTTCACACATCTTCCTATTCGTATTCCCGTGTAGAAAACATAGAAGAAAAATTTTACCAGTCGATAAGTCGTGTAAATATTTATTAACGTGGTCAGTCGAATATGCTCACTTTCTGTATGACTGTGTATGCCTGATGATGAAGTAACGAAAACGCGAGCTTAACGAATTGAATTTTCACGTTTAACTAACAGTTTTTTGCCTACCTCATGAAATAGCATCCTCTAAATTTAAGATGGTAGTATGGCGTATATTTAAAGTTGTAATTTGTTTTTTTGTAGGGATATGAGGCACAAAATAGGTGTTCCCTAAGGGAGACTTCATGTAAGGTCTGTTTATTCAAGGCAAAACTGGGCAGCATGGGGCCAAATCTGACGTTTCTTAATTTACAGTTCTTATCCTACAGTTTTGCACATTCTGGAAAAAACGTTCTTGTTTGTGTACATGGTTATATAAAGAAATATCAATATAAGCCAGAAAATTTTAAAATATATCCATTAAGAAAATGGAAAATTTGATCTTGCATTCATGAAAACCAGGTAATGAAGATATGAGAAATCACATTGTTTTCGGGAAAACCGGGATAGATTTAGTTTAAAAATTGAGTTTTGCAAACGTGTGGCTTCTTATGCCAAAAAACGCAGATATGAACTGTGTGAATGCATTTTTGTATTACCACCCCAATAATTGCGACTGTAAACAAGCCTATATACGAAAAGCCGCTTCATGTCGTCATTTGTCGCTGTCATGCTGTATGCAATAGATGTCCAGAAATATCTATATGCAGTTGATTATTAATGGATCTGGAAAATTGAAACGGAAGAGGTAAAAGATTGACAATTCCTCGAAAATTGCAATATATATTCGGCCCCTAGGTTGTGGATTTGCAATCTTACAACTGGGTTGAAAGAAAGCAAGTATAGCAAACCACGCTCCAATAAAATTAAATAATTAAATTCTTCCGTTTTCGGGAGACATTGTATCCTTTAGTTTTAGCGAAGTCAAAGAACTGGTCAAACGTTCCCATTTTTCATTGAGTTGATCTTGGAAAACTGCTGTGTCGCGCAGACGATCAACAGCAAAATATCTAATTAAAGTGTTTTTTTAAAGAGATTACTTATTAAAAGCTTTTTAAAATCAATCTCAATCATATTTATTACTGAATTATTTTGTGTGCATTTATTCTTTTCGGCAACGAGTTTGCATGTTTAGGTGAGTCTAAAAATACGACCCAAATGGCCATATGTATTAGAAAGTCTGTCTTAGAACTCACTGTTGTGAAAAATGCCTTTAATAAATATCTTATTTTGAAGGTGTTGATAAGCACATATAACAGAAGCTAAATTTATGGACAATAGAAAAACACAGGAAAACATAAAGTATTAACCATCGTTTCAAGGACAATCTGAAACTCATCGTAATACAACACCAAAAATACTTATAAGGACATTTAACAAAAGGAAATTCCTCGTAATACGCATAAAATGCTAAAATGCTATTTAAATTTATTAGTATCTGACAAGCCTATCAACATGCTGGCTTATGAACTATTTCATGCCTGTGATGTCCCTGCCAGCACAATCAAGCAAAAATCTGTTTGCCTTAGTCAAACGTGTGTCAAAAATGTTTACAAGGAAGAAGAAACCACAAATTCATTTGAAACTGGGTTTGAAGATATACATGAAATTTAGGTTGTTTGGTATAAGCTATAATTTCCATTTCCTTTAAGCTGGAAGGCAAATGCCGCAGTAAAGACTCTTAAGGGATTTTTAAAAAAATCTATTTGTGGTGTTTTTTTACTCGTTTGTTACATTAGCAAGCATTCTGTACATTTTAAAATTCAGGTTAATTAGCTAACGCAATTTGTCACGTTTTCAGAATAAGCCACTTTTCTAAGTGTAGTATTTATAAACAAATTAATGTTAATTTTTAAACCATAATATGTCTTCTTTTTAAGCATGGTCACTTATTTACTGCTGTAAATGTTTGGGGTACGCAGCGTGAACTGATTTCACATAAATCGCCCTATATCATGAAATCCATCAGTTTGCATGAGATAGGGCATTTACTGTCTTTTTGCTTTTATTTGCGCATTCAAGCTCAACGTCACAGGACAAACTGAAATGTTTAATATACTCACCTGTTTCGATGAATCTCGAACAATTTTCACACTATCTTTATTTTTAATAAAAACCACTAGAGTTTTTTGGAGGTTGCCGAGGGAAGATAAGAAGGTTCTCCGTGTCGCATCATAGAAAGGTATGATGTTTGCATCGAGCCATCAAGTCAATGTTTGCAAATTGGATGGATTTTGGTTTTATTAGGACAACGACGTCTGTGTCAACGACTGACGCTCCATTAATTACTTCAAGAGCTGCACAATTGATATGATGGCGTATTTCCGTTGCCAAGAGTTTGTCCTTCCGGAGAATTTATAGCACAGTATGAATGAAACAGGATGCGATAACGTGCGCTAAGACGTGGTTGGCTGTTATTATGTAACACATTTGTTATCATCGCAAAGATAAAAATGCCGACACTGCGTAATTGCACTCAAAGAAATGTATCAGGAATTGTAGTTGTGAAGCATACTTAGCAGGCAAAAATTACCGTGCTCCACTTTAGCACAGCTTATAAACAATTTCTATTTTCTTTCGGAACTTACTATTTTCGCATGCTAGAAAATATGCAGTGTTTCGAATCAACTTTTAAAGCCCTATGTGTGCACGTTTCACTGCTCCAGGTATTTTGTAATTGGTGGAGACGAAAGAAGTTAACTTACGGTTACAGCGGATTAATGAAGAAAGCTGGTGAAAGGTCAGTAAAGCAACCAAATCAATAAGCTAAGACACTATGTCGGATACCTTCACTAAATCTTTGCAATTGTCTCATAAGAAACAAATGTTAACGCACTCGTAAATACTGAAAAACAAGTACATATATTCATCAACTTCACGTTGGAGATGGAATGAACCGGTTAACTCCCATTCATTGACGTCCTTCTACGCAGAAAACGTGACGGTAGTGTCCAAAGTAGCCTTTATCGAAAAAAAACCTAGTATAGACAATAAAAGAACGTTGGCAGTTTCTTAACTCTCAAACAACCCTCTTGTACGAGGCGGATTTAAGGACAGGTTGCTGGCTCTGACCACCTTCATGTGCATTTACTCATTTACTTGCTCCTGTGTAGCAAGTTTCATTGAAAGGAATAAGAGAACATTGTCAAACCTTGCTGAGAAAAGGGCAATTCAAGAATATGAACAGCGCCATCCTTGTACATATTTTTGACTCCGAGGCATAGTGTGGGCCCCAGCGAGACTTCAGCATAAGCTGTAAGTTCATCCACCATCTCTGTCATCCACTTGCCTTAGGACTGCTCTACCAAACACTCACTGCCACCGAACGCGCAGTTTTGTTTCATGCTTCCCCTATGCACACCTCTCACATTACGCAATCACACAACCATACGAATATGAGCGATTTCATTTTTTAAAATTTCTACTACGTTTCTAGCACTGTACGGGCCTGAAGAGAAGTTATCGATAGCAACGCGTATCCTTGCCAAATAGTTTTTTGTAAATTGAAGCAGGTATAACTTCCTTTGACCCACTTGTGAAAAACTTGGCGGCCTCGGTGGGATTCGAGCCCACGCCAGCAAGG
Source organism: Schistocephalus solidus (assembly GCA_017591395.1). Classification (NCBI taxonomy): domain Eukaryota; kingdom Metazoa; phylum Platyhelminthes; class Cestoda; order Diphyllobothriidea; family Diphyllobothriidae; genus Schistocephalus; species Schistocephalus solidus. The sequence goes on from WEDG01014184.1 coordinate 51,538, forward strand.
GGAAGGCTTCAGTACAGCCAACGCTCTAGCCAACTAAGCTTTCAGGCCCCACCGGGAGCCGTGAGTTTAATCCCACTTGGGTCAAGTTACCCGCCCATGGCTCCCAGTGGGGCCTCGAAGCTCAGTTGGCTAGAGCGTTGGCTGTACTAAAGCCTTTCTCTTACTGGCGTGGGTTCGAATCCCACCAAGGCCGCCGAGTTTTTCACAAGTGTGTCAAACGAGTCATTAAAATCTGCCAACATCCTCTACTGTGAGCTGTGCCGTTCCGTATCCCCGACAAAGTACTATGAAGTAACCGAAAGAAAAGGTTCAGTTCAATTTCCCCGACCCAGGAGAGCAATTGCTACATCTTCAGTTCGCCACTGATCTCCGCGGTTTTCCTTTTGTAGCTTGCTGATTTAACTCAATTACCTGGAAATAAACTTGTACGCAAAAGTAGAGGATTTTGGTAGATTTAAATAATGCGTTTGACCCACTTGTGTAAATCTCGGTGGCATTAATGGGATTCCAACCTACGCAAGAAAGAGGAAGGCTTTAGTACAGCCAACGCTCTAGCCAACTCACGGCTCCCAGTGGGGCCTCTTTATTCATAATTACTTAGCAGTTTGAATCACAATTACTTTATTTCGTTTGTCCCCCTTGTGAAAACCTTGGCGGCCTCGGTGGATTCGAACCCACGCCAGCAAGGGGAAGGATTCAGTACAGCCAACGCTCTGGTCAACTGAGCTACGAGGCCCCACCGCGAGCCGTGAGTTTAATCACACTTGGGTCAAGTTACCCACCCAGCCTACTGCAACGTATGGAATCCACCAACTCTGATACAGCAGGCTGACTGCCCAAACAGGATTTCCTAAGCAATCAATCTAGAATCAACCAGATGACAACTCACGGCTCCCGGTGGGACCTCGTAGCTCAGTTGGCTAGAGCGTTGGCTGTACTGAAGCCTTCCCCTTGCTGGCGTAGGTTCAAATCCCACCGAGGCCGCCGCATTTTTCACAAGTGGGTCAAAGAAATTATTCAAATCTGCCAAAATTCTCTACTAGTTATAACTTCGTCTGAGGGTTCTAGTTAACCTCATTACATTCACCTTCTCACCATCCGTCACAATCACGTCGCATTGAAGACTTCTTTTCAATTGCCAACGAAGAAACAAATGCAGACGCACTCTTGAATTTTGTAAAACAAGCATATACATCTATAAAATGTACGTTGGAGATGGAACAAACAGGCTTATTCCCTTTTATAGACGTCCATCTAAGTAGAAAGACCCGACGGTAGCGTCCGAGAAAGCGTTAATCGTAAGAAAACCTGGCAGTTTTATACCTTTCCGACAGAAACGTAATCTTGTCCGTTGGTTGGCGCAATGGGCTAGAAAACGTTGCTTGGCAGATAGTATTGTGGAGCAGCTAGGAAATTCCAGAACCAACCCTGGTCGGTTTATCACAAAGCATATTGTCGCACGACCAGTGAAACCTGCCATGCTTACTGTGGAAAGGAAAACTCTATTTCTCTAAGTGCCCTTTTAATGGGATTCGGCTAGTGAACTCCTGAAAAGACGCTTAACCAAGCCGTTACCCAAACATTTCAGCAGTGAGACTTTACATAGCGTTCTCAACCAACCCTCATTTACCAGGCGAAGTTAAGGATAGGTTGCTTGCTCAAACCACTTCAGTGTGCATTTACTCATTTACTTGCTCAGATAGAGCAGGTTATATTGGTCGCACGAATCCGTGCCTATCCAAAAGAATAAGAGAACACTTCCTAGCATGACCGATAAAAGGGGAAGTCAAGAGCATAAGCAGCGCCATCCTTGCACATATTTTTGACTCAGGGTATAGTCTGCACCCCAGCAAAGCTTTCCATGTAATTTAAAAGATTCCACCAAACTTCCCCAAGCCACCTGGTCAACGTCATAGCAGCAGCTGAAGCGACTGCCAGCCTTGTGCACACAAAATTACCTCATACAAGCTCCGTGCTTAGCATGGCCGACGGTCGCTTACCTGCGTGCATTCCCCTGCGCCATCTCCGTCTTCCCCTTACCCGCAAACGGCTCAACCAAACGTCATTGCCGCCAATTACACTGTTTCTTATCATCCTTCCCCTATGCACACCGCTCACATAACACATAAAAATGGACAATCATTATTGATTTCATGTTTTTAATTTCTACTACGTTCCAACGTTTTCCTATAACTGTACTGGCCTGAAGAGCAGTTTTCGACAGCAGCGCATATGCTCGCCAGATCGTCTTTTAAATTAAATTCTTTTAAATTAAAGCCTGTGATTTTTAGCAGATTATCAACCGCTATTGTCAACACAGGAGTTCATATAGCTGGGTAATTGAATAAAATTCTTCATGTATCGTTTTGTTATTGGAAACAAGTGAAATGTACAGCTGCTCGCTTTTATAACGGACATAAAATATAATCCAATATTCTCCCTATAGCGGCAATGATTGCGGAAAACCTAGATTTTCCTTGTTAATACATATAATGCAGCTCTTTTCCTGTTATATAAAAAGAACCTTCTCTCTGAAAAAGCCTTAATTAATCGCCAGCATAATGAATAGATCTTTTATGTCTCTATGCTTATCGTTATTCAAACAAGAAGTAGTAGAATAACGCAAAACCAGTTGTCATCTTGCACAATCTGCAGTTATTCGCTCACTCGTACGTATATGGCAAGTTATTCAAAAAAAACATAATTACAACTGGAATCTCCCTTTAGAATCTTAACTTTGAAGTGTAAATAAGGTTGCCATTGCGTGATTGGTTGGATGTAAACCTGGATTTCCGGATATCGGCAAACATAACTATAGGGAATTACCATTAGATTTACGCATAGCAAGAAAAAGAGAAGCGTAGTCACGCTGTTTGAACCCCGAGCTGTAACGATACCAGTTATATCATTTTAAAATTGTAAAAAAGCAAAACTTTCAAAAAACAACGGAAAGGTTTCAGAAAGAGCAAGTACGTCATTCTAGCAGAATTGGATAGAACATTTTCAACAAATTATAAAAAGTTAACAAAAGCAATAATTTTACAAAACTACGCAAATATTTAAGACAGAGCAATTAGTAATCCTAGCAAAATTAGATAAACAATTTTCAACAAATAAACCTCCCAAAGACATATAACAAATCTGGCAACTCAAACAGAAGTTAAAAAGTACAAATATAATAGTACAATGTGTTATTTGCCTGAACTTCTTTAAAATTCGGGCCTTTTACAAGTTTTCAGTTCATAAGGTTTTGCAAGTGTCGCCAGTAACTTAATGTACAAACATCAACAAATTATCGACTTTAAGGCATAAATATGTTTTGCAGACATCATAAATACATGTTTTTTAGAATTGCAAGGCACAAACTTGACTAATCTCATCTGTTTTATCTTATGTATAAAAAATGCTTTTTGGAATTTAATTGATTCCTCCTCTTTTACCGCTAGGTGTCTTAAAAGGCATAAGCATTAATTTGGTTACGCTAGAGTCAAGATCAAATTTTATTGGGAAACCTGCCAGCAGTTAAAATCAAAGCATAATTTTCCATCAAGGATGTTTGCAAATGCTAAACAGCGTGACACACACGTATAAAGAATTTTCAATACACAACCATCGCCTTTCATTTTAGTGGAAAAATCGAAATGTAAACGTCGGTTTCCATTTTGTTAGCAGTTAAATACTCGTGAACTCGATGATTTGTGTCAAGTTATCATAAACGGTTTCATCAGACTCTCACCTTGTTCTTCTGAAATCACGTTGTTTACTGCAATAAACATAAACGAACAAGTCACAATTTTAAAAGTCCATTGTACTACTTAATGAGCCATCCCTGCCGTTAAACCATTAAATACTCTCATTTTTCAAACATGGACAATGTGTGCGAGTAAAACAGTAACGAGATAAAATTGAGTCTTCGGGAGCCACGAGTAATTTTATGGCGATACGAAACAATTCACTTTAATCACTATTATGCTCTGCACTGAGAATGTTGTAGATGATTTTTGGTAAAAGATAATATTTCAGAAAATATTTCAGTCTAATCTCACGACAAGCTTGCTTTCTGGCCAGGTCTGGAATTCTCCATCTTTACAAATGCTTCAATGAGACGTTACTGCGAAAGTTCACTCAAATCAGCTGCCGGCTTTTCACAAGATGTGAAATGCTTTTACATTTATATAAAGCGAAATGCAAAATCAAGCAGTCCTTCAAATGAGATTCTTTTTATATAAAATAAAGTGAACCCCTTCAACGAAGCCAAAACAGTTCTGTGTTTGGGAGGGTTGATAGCAGTTAATATTGTCCCTCGTGCGTACCACCGGTCGCTCGCGATCTAAGAGCGTTGTCAAAATAAATATACGCTGTGACCTAGATACTATCCGTGGGTGGGGTCCACCTCAAACAACCTCGGCCACATATGCCTAAGCCATGGAGGGGTCTTGTGCAACAGACATCTGCCACCTACCCATGAGGCATTCCTGTAAATGTGAAATCAGTCATGTCAAAGTGAGATCCAATCAAAGGAGGTCAATAATACGTTGGTAATAAATGCCCAGTGATTTGTCAGTGCGTCGTAAGAACATCACAAAGATGTTTTCAGCCAATAACAGATAAAGTGCCGAGGAACATGGAAAAATTGTTTTCTAGTTGAGAACGACTTAGGAATGTCGACGTCTGGCTTTTCAAAAGCGACTTGAGTTAAAAGCCAAATCGAGATACTAGCCTGGCGATTTCCGCAACTTGACGTGCAAGAAGAAAGCTCTCAAAACAATAATCGCAATCGCAAGAATTTACAGACATCACTGGAGCAATATATATATATATATATATATATATATATATATATATATATATGATGGTGTGGTGTTCGCCGATCTCGTTGGGCGAAACACTTTATGTTCCGTTGTGCCTCGGAGCTCACTTCGATGCTCGCGGAGCAGTCGCATAGCGACTTGACATATATATTGATAAGATGGAACCGACAAAGAGACAAAGGAGACCGATCAAGCGCCCAACTCAGAAAACTGGCAAACACTTCCATGCTATTAGAACGTGTTTGAACTCTGCCTGAAAGGTAATTCCAGCACCAATTAACTTGGCGTACAAATTAACAATTACACTTCTGAAACCAGCTTGTGCCAGCCAAGATAGGGGTTGACGATGATAAAGCGCAGTTTCATTTACAAAATCTCTGCGTAATACTTTCGTGGTTATTAGCCATAAACAGGGAAAATCGGTCTCTTCATGCCTACACGGACATCAGTTGGCTGTAAAGACGAGACAATCTGTTTCAAGTTGCCATGCATACATGCAAGACATCACTTGGGCACACAGATTCGTAATGGGACAAACGCGCATTGTTCGCTTCTGCCCATCGAAGAGATGCCGGGAATTTTAGAGGCCATTTAATCGATGATTTCGCATTATTCGCGGCCAACTGAATTTGATGCCGCGTACAACAATCTCAAGGAAAAGTGGAAAAAGGTGCGCAGCCAATTCAGCCGAGATGTCCAGCCACAATCACAGCTATTGGTGGTGTGGGACTGATTTAGCAATATAGATTTTCCGGCATCGCTATAAATTTTGCAGGTTTCACTTCATCACAAGTCTGACGACGACCTGGGGAACCAGCGCGGTGAAAATTAACCTAATAAAGCATTTATTGTTTCCAAAGAACTTCTTTACTTCCATATATATATTTATATCTATATAGATTCACCTAACTATGGTCCTGGATTTAAAATTTGATTTATTTTTTTATTAACGCAAACAAGGAGTCTCTGATTGTCCATTTCTAGTACATACTGTCGGCTGGACAGCTTACATCATCAAACTATTTCCGCCTTCTAAGTTAATGGCAGAATCTCTAACTATCTGGTCTGCGTCTAAATCTGAGGCATTTTTTGGCCTGAGCTAGCATTTGACTGGCAACTATCAATTTCAAATCGCATAATTAGTCATTTTAGTTATTCATTCCCAAATCAAAGTCAACGATCAATCCAAACGCCCAAACCGGCCTTTGTCTCCACCGAGTCCGTACAACTTAATACCGGTCCGCCGAGACCGGTCGCGCTATGCGTCATAATTCATCCGAACAGTCCGCCTTTACCGCCAACATTACATACCCAGATTTCATATCTAACCAGTTTTAATGGCAAATCATTGTAGAAAGTTTGTTTAATCATTGTTTTGGTCGTGCCGAAAGGTCCGACTTTATGCATGGATTAGCGGCAACCTGCTACTTTCCTCGCCAATACAGCTGATGCAGCCAGTTTTCCGCCAGGCGTTAGTGCCAAATATCTCTCCAGAAAAGCTCACGTTAATCGCCGTAATATATAGATCTTTGGCGTCTGTATGATAATCGAAATTTAAACAACAAGCCGTGGAGAACGCAAAACCAGTTGACATCTTGCGCAATCCGCAGTTATTCGATCACCATGGCAAGTACTTCCACAAAAATCATCATAACAACTGGAATTGCGCTTTAAAATGGCAACTTCGAAGTGTAAACACAAATACCGAAAGTATAGGTTAAAACCAGATTTCCAGATATACGGCAATTACACCATAGGTGTTACCATTGGAGCACATAGCAAGAGACAAAAAGCGTATTCACGCTGTTAGAAACCCGAGCCGTAACTACACCGGTAGCATCAGTCAAAATTGTAAAAGCAAAACGTTAACAAAACTATGGAAAAGTTTCCCAGACAGATAAACTAAGTCTAAAGTTGATAGAAACATTTCCATTTAAATATAAAAATTGTAAATAAGTAAGAAGTTCACAAAACTACGCAAGATTTTAGACAGAGCAATCCTGTCTTCCTAGCAAACTTGAATATAAAATGTTCGGCAAATAAACCTCCTCGAAAGTATAACCAATTATGAAGCTTAAGCATAAGTTAAAAAATGCTAAATTATAATAGCAATGTGATGTTACTAAAACCTCTTGAATTCGGGCCCACCTGAGCTCGGTTGCATCACGGTATTACCGAGTAGCCCTCAGTAACTTAATTTCCAACTATCGGCAAATTAATCGACGTTCATGCAGTGAATATGTTTTGCGAGATATCATCAATACGCGTTTTCGATCACGTTGACCCTCACTTTTACTAAGCTCAACTGCTTTATCTTATATATACTACAAATGCCTATTAAAACGTGTAATTGATCTCCTTTACTTTAGCTTTGGAAAATGCGTAAACATTAGTTTGTTGCTTAGGTAATGATCAAATTTTAATGGCCGGTGGTTCGCATCAAGGCGGCATTTCAATGAGTCTGTTTGCAAATGCTGGGCTAAACATGAATCCGGTTTATAGTGCCATTTTTAATGAAGCGCACCTTCCGACCAGTATCGAAAGTGAACATCTACTGACCAGCGGTAAATATCATGGGCTCGACGTTCTCATCAAAATCGTTAATCCCACTGTTCTGAAATTCACGTGTTCGGTACCCGGTGTATAGACGTACAAATCAAAATTTAAAGTTCGTAAGGTACTAATGAACTATCTCCGGTTAAAACCATTAAGTATTCTCATTTTCAAACGTGGATGCGAAAATATAAACAATAATGAGTGACAGGCCTGAATTCATTTCTATTTCAAAAATTGTTTAGTGAGTGTTTATTCCAGAAAGCATCTTCTTTAATAAAAGCCAAAAATAATCTGCGTTTGGGAGGGTTTATTGCCGTAAATATTTATCCCCCCATGCGTACTCCTGTCGCTCGCGAACAAGGATCCTTTTGTCAAAAATAACTTTACGCAGTGTCCTGATACATCTATGGGTGGTCTAGCTTTAACACTTCAGCCACATATGCACAGCAGCGCAGTGATCTAAGACAATAGACCTGCTGCCCACCCATGAGATTACTGTTTTAAATATAAAAGTAAAATGCCAAGCTGATATCCATCAAGGAGGTCACGTTTGTAATAAATGCCTATGCTTTGTCATTGCAAGTAAAAACACCATACGTTTTCAAAAAGCTTATAACAGATACCAGTTGAGGACGAAATATGAACAAAATAAGCTTCCGTAGCTGAGAAATCACTGAATAGAAGTCAGATAGTG
>WEDG01014202.1:0-29243 GCA_017591395.1 Schistocephalus solidus
GGAGACAGGAATGGCCATTTCCGGCTAATTAGCCGTCATCAGCCAGTCAAACCCAATCCCAAGTGTGGACCACCTGGGATATATATATATGATAGTGTGGCTTTTGCCGATCTGGTTAAGGAACACGTATGTTCCGTTATGCCTTGGAGCTATCGCAAGCTTAATCCAATCAGAGGATCTCGCGTTCATCGTTGGGAATCGTACTTGATGCGATGAGTGCTCATCAGCCGGTACCCGAGGCGGTAATAGCTATGGTTCCATCACTGGTGTAGATAATCGGCAACTGTGTATGTAGCCGACAGCCAGCTTTGATTTGTTCGACGTCCTTTTACGAGGCCCACTGCTTTACGTTCATTACACTTTCAAGTGAGCTGTTTCAAACTCGCTGACCTGACCGATATCCACGCTAGTTTGACCGTCGTGTTCGACGATTTCCACCATATGCTGTACAGGGACGCTGACTCGCGCTGGATTATAATGAGGGCAAACTTCCGTTACACCTACCTCACTCTCTGTTCCACTGCTCCACCTGAACGCGGTGTCAAAACAGTCAGGAAGACCGGAGATGGAAGAGGCCGCAGGCCATAAAGGCCACATTAAGAAGGAGTCATTGCAGCCAAAATCTCAGTCTGCCAGTCGTCCATGGCGCATAAACGCACGCACTGGACCGGCAACGCGGTCCGAGTTATCCCGCCAGTTGGCAACCTTCAAAGCCACGGATTTGAGCGCACGGTTATAGTTTCAAGCGCGTCAGATTGTTTATAGTGAGGAAAATGCGCTGACCTGTCAACCTCACTCTCTCCCCCACCCCCACAATCAGACCACCGTTGGCTGACGGTTCGACGTACCCGTCTTCGCACGCTATAACGCACACACCAGGATTCCCTAAATCAGGGGATTTGGAGGAGCCATCGCCGTCTGACTCCCAGTCCACTGGTCAGCCACTCGACACATCACATACACTGGGCCAACGGCGTGGTCTGCTGTAAGCGTCAGATTGGCAGCCTTCCAAGCCACGGTTTCTAGGACATCCTGTGACCGATATTAGGCAGTTCGACCGTCGATTTCGACGAGGTCCACCGTATGCTTCTCACCAGGTGGTGCATGGACTGTGACTTGCACGTGAATTAGATTTAAGTGATAGTAGCCTACCGCTGCAGCTACCGCACACTCTCCTCCTCCCCCACCTGAGACCGGTGTCAAGACAGATTTAAAAAGACCGGAGATGGGAGAAGGCGCAGGTGGCTGGCGCGGCCGGAGCCGCCCCTGGGCGTGCCAACACACCTGACACACACACACACACGACAGTTCGACCGTCCACTTCGACGAGGTCAACCGTATGCTCCTCACCAGGTGGTGCATGGACGGTGACTTGCACGTGAATTAGATTAAAGTGATAGTAGCCTAGCGCTGCAGCTACCGCACACTCTCCTCCTCCCCCACCTGAGACCGGTGTCAAGACAGAGTCAAAAAGACCGGAGATGGGAGAAGGCGCAGGTGGCTGGCGCGGCCGGAGCCGCCCCTGGGCGTGCCAACACACCTGACACACACACACACGACAGTTCGACCGTCGACTTCGACGAGGTCCACGTATGCTCCATGGGAAAATGGAGCAGGGACGGTGACTTGCGCGTCATTTAGTTTAAAGTGATAGTAGACTTGCGCTGCATCTACCGCACTCTCTCCTCCTCCCCCACCTGAGCCCGGTCTCACGACACAGGCAAGAAGACAGGATATGAGAGAGGTCGCAGGTGGCTGGCGCGGCCGAAGCCGCCCCTGGGCGTACCACCACACCTGGCTCGGATCCCACAGAGTGGGAGTGCTATACAGACCACATTAAGAAGGAGCCGTTGCAGCCTGACTCAGTCCGCCACTCCACACAAAACACACATTGGGCTGACCACGCGGTCCGAGTTATCCGGTCAGTTGGCAACCTTCCAAGCCACGGCTTTTAGCGAACCGTGATAGTTTTAAGCGCGTCAGATTGTTTATAGTGAGGAACATGCGCTGAGCTGTCGGCTTCACTCTCTCCCCAACCCCCACCATCAGACACTGTCCGAGCCGGTCAGTTGCCTGATGTGGGAGTTGCGCATTGGCTGACAGATCGGCGTAACCGTCTTCGCGCGTCACAGCACGACCTGGCCCCCATAACGCACACACCAGGATTCACAAACTCAGGGGATATGGAGCAGCCATCGCCGTCTGACTCCAAGTCCACTGGTCAGCCACTCGACACACACAGCACATACACTGAGCCGACGGCGTGGTCTGGTGGAAGCGTCAGATTGGCAGGCTTCCCAGCCACGGTTTCTAGGAAACCGTGATACACTCTGGTAAATGGTGATTGTGAGGGTGTTGTCGATGCATTGGTGCAGGTAGTGTGCGCTGATGTAGCTTAGCCTCCGGTGGTTTACCGGAGGTTGTCGTGAAGGCGCATGTGTCCTAATAGGCCCATGCGGTGTGTAAATGTGCGGGAGCAGTGAGTGCATTGAAGGCGGGCGCGTCGACTGTATGTCGGAGCCCCAGACACTGGTTCACCAGCCTCCGTGCGATGGATTCGCAGGTGACCGACCAGGCCGATGCGTGAGTTGAAGTTTCGGGCGAAGTGTGGGCAGGAGAAATCGGTAGAGGCTGGGAGGATGTCATTCATGGTAGTGGGGGTGGCAGGGGCGCTAAGAATGGCAGGATCGGAGGGTGTGCATGGTGTATCGGTGTTGTCGGCATTGTGGTGAATTCCTCTGTCATGGATGCACATGTGACCGAATAGGCCCATGCGATGAGTGAATGCGCGAGGACAGTGAGGGCAGTGGAGGCGACGATCTCTGCTGTATGATGGTGCTCCAGGCACTGGCTCACCGGTCTCTGTACGATGTATTCGCAAGTGACCGACCAGGCCGATGCGTGAGGTGAACGTGCGGTCGCATTGAGTACAGCTTAGGAGAGATTCCCCATAGCTGATGGTGGTGGTGGTGGTAGTGAAGGCGATGGTGGTTGCGGTGGTGGGGGTAACAGGCGATGAGTAGTTGGATAAGGTCTCTATGATGGTGGGAGTAATGGAATTGATGCCAGGAGTGAGGGTGGGGGAGTCAGAAGGAGGGTTGGCAGAATTTGACGTAGAAATTAGAATTGTCGGATTGTTGGTGCATTGCGTCCGAAGATGTCCAACTAGGCCGACTCGCACGCGGAAGATGCGTTGACAGCGCGGGCATGCTGGCAGGGCCTTGGCATTGGTGGTGTTGGTCCGGGGCGCTGTTGACTTTCGTGCCGCTCTTTTGGCCTTGGCGGCGGCGATCCAGTTGGCCTCATAGATTGCTGAACCAGTCTTCACGGGTCTCCTCCATGCCAGTCTGTCCTGTGTAAGGTCATCCCAGGTTGCCTGGTTGATTTACAGTTGCTTCAGCGATTTCTACAAAGTGTCCTTGTAGCGTCGTTTTTGACCTCACTGCCGGCGAGAACCCGTAGCAACATCTCCGTAGAAAAGTCGTTTGGGTAGTCGCTCGTCGTCCATTCTTACCAGGTGGCCGCTCCATCGCAGTTGCACTTGCCTCAGCATGGCATGGATGCTGAGGATTCCGGTCCGCTCCAGGACATCCGTGTCCGCGATCCTGTCTTGCCATCTCAGCTTCAGTATTCTGCGGAGGCAGCTGAGATGAAAGTGATTCAGCTTCCTGGCTTGGTTCGAGTAGACGGTCCAGGTTTCCGCTCCGTAAAGGAGTGTCGACAAGACGACGGCCTTGTACATCTTCAGTTTGGTGTTCAGGTGAATACTGTGGCGATTCCACACGGAGGCCTGCAGCCGGCCGAAGGCCTGACTAGCTTTGGAGATCCGTTGGGCAACCTCGTCATCGATTCTCGTGTTGCGCGACATCGTGCTTTCTAGATAAGCGAAGGTTTCCCCGTTTTTGAGTTGAGCACCGTTGACGTTGATTCGAGGAGCGTTGTATTCCGCGCTGGGTGGCTGCTGGTGCATGACAACCATTTTGGATGTACTGATTGTTAATCCAAAATCGGCGCAGCCTTCGGCGAAGAGGTCAATGCTCCTTTGCATGTCCTTCTTCGTCACGGTGTTAAGGGCGCAGTCGTCCGCGAAAATCAAAGTCATGGACTGTAGTCGTAGAAACGCGCGTTGGAGCCTGCATACGCCGACTGTTGAGAAGGTGCCCGTCAGTTCTGTAGGCGATGCGGATACCAGGCTGCTCATCACGGTAAGCGTCCATCAGCATAGCCGAGAACATGAGACCGAACAGGGTGGGGGCCAGTACGCAGCCCTGTTTCCCTCCGTTGGTCACTGCGAATGCTTTGGATACCGTCCCGTTGTCAGTGACGCGCACCGTCATCCCGTCATGAAGCTGACGCACCATGTGCATGAACCGCTCAGAACCACCAAATTTCTGCATGACTTTCCACAGTCCGTCACGATTCACCGTGTCAAAGGCTTTCGTTAGATCCACGAAGGTAGTGTATAGGTGAGTTCGCATCTCCTGACACTTCTCTTGTAGGATACGAGCGAAGATCTTCCCGGCGATGTTGAGCAACGAGATGCCTCTGTGATTATCACAGAGTTGCCGGTTCCCCTTCCGTTTGTAGAGATGAGCGATGGTCGCGTCTTTGAAATCCTGAGGAACTTGACCTTGGCGCCACATCTCCTGGAAGAGTGTTGTAAGTTCTGCCAGCAGCCGGGCCCACCGTGCTTGTATACTTCCGGTGGGATTGCGTCGTATCCCGGTGCTTTACCGCTGGAAATCTACTGCACGGCCCGGATGGTTTCTGGTAGGGAAGGCGGCAGATCTAGGTCATTGTTCGTGTCCACTTGAGGGAGCCGGTTAATGGCAGCAACGGAGATGGCTGATGAGCAATTAAGGACATTTCTGAAGTGCTCGGCCCAGCGCTTCAGAATTTGCGATTTCTCTGTCAGCAGTGTTGTGCCGTCAGAGCTAAGCAGCGGTGCGGACCTCTTGATACACGGGCCGTAGATGGCCTTGATGGCTTTGAAAAAGTTTTTCATTTCATTGCGGTCCGCATACCCTGGATTTCCTCAGCCTTTCGGATCATCCAGGCATCCTGCATCTCCCGCAGCCGTTGGTTTACAAGGCGCCGGCATCTGAAAAAGGCTGCTTTGGTGGCGTCATTCCGAAGGTCCACGTAGGCTTTGTGTAGTCTATTCTTCTCCGCGAGTAAGCTGCTGATGTCGGCGTCATTGTCGTCAAACCAGTCCTGGTGTCGACGGTGTGCGCGTCCGAGTACATCGAGGGCGGTGGACTGGATGACATTTCGCAGTTGACACCATCGTGTCTCCACGGTAGCTTTATCATCTGGAGCATGCAGGTCCTCCAGTTTCTCGGTTATTTGGTTGCTGAAATCAAAACAGTGAGCAGGCAAATTTAATAAAAGAGTATTTAACTTAAATGGTGGCCTCTTATCTTGGGGCCTTCGTCGGGGTTGCAGTCGGAGCCTCATCTGGGAGATGACGAGGCGGTGATCGGTCCAACCCTTGGCATCGCGGATTGCCTTGGTTACCAGCACGTCCTGTCGATCTCGCCTCCGGACGAGAACATAGTCCAGCATCTGCCAGCGTCGTTACCAAGGGTGCATCCACGTGGCCTTCTCCCGCGTCGGAAGGCGGAAGAAGGTGTTGGTCAGCAGGAGACGGTGTTCCGCACACGTGCGCAGAAGAAGGAGGCCGTTATCGTTACAGCTACCGAGACCGTGGGGACCCAGCACTCCTGCCAGGCAGCGTGGTCCATCCCGACGCGGGCATTGAAGTCACCAAGGACAATTAACTACCACCGTGCTCCTGATCAGTGTATTTTTTAAGCGCCCTTGTTCCAAAAGTCCAAAGCCTCGTTATATGACTTTATCGTCTCTTTCAGTAGTTCGTCCATCGTCTCCAACGTGAGTATGTCAATCGAAGGTTCAAAGCCGGCGTCAACAAACTCTGCCACCCCGGTCATCGCGGTATGTTAACTCCTATTTTTAGCTTGACAAATCCTGTTAGCTTGATAGTAGTAAACCAAGGTGCGGTGGAATGAGAGCTGACAACGGCCACAGCTTCGTCAAAGCGAACTCTACCAGCAGTAGAAACGAGGATGACTGGAGACCGACGGTGAATTAGACAAGGACAGTCTATCTGACATCTGTATAGCAGCCCACGGGTCTAGGCGAGCCCCGACTGCTACTCTGGCTCGAGTCGAAACTCCTGTCGGCTCATTGTATAGTTCCGTCTCCTCCCTCAGAACAGTAGATGAAGTGCAGTTTCGAACCGGCCTCTCTTTCCTCGACGCCCAGATTGCGAAGTTGCGCTTATCCCTGGTTTCAGAGTAACAATGCCTCCTGACTTGAATTTTCTGCTTTCCGTGTTAAGAGGCTGATCCCCCGCCCCTATAGAAGATATCCTACTGACGTGGGATCTCACCTGCTTTATAGTGATCCACTCATGCTGACACTTCAAGCGAATTCATTCTTACCTCGAAATGTGATTTGATTCTCAATTTTTCAAAACTAACCCATCTGCTGTTTTCTACACGGAGGCAATACATGCATGAAACACGCGTGTTTGGACTTTTAGTTAGCAACTGCGGTGTCAGTAGGGCAAATCATCGAGATTTTGTAAAAAGAGTAGTCTCTAATACATGTGGCATTGATACGATGCCAACATGCAGTGAGGTGTCCGTCAAGTGTGCCTCCCAGCGGCATCAGTAAACGACGCGTCTCTTTCCACAGGGTTCTCAGTAGTAAGTACCGGTTCGCAGTCTGAATGGACATCTAATTTCGCCTAGTTATGGCAAGGCGTGCAGGTCCTCGTAGAATTTGTCCTTCGCCGCATCAGAGCTCGTCATTGGGGGAGCGTAGGCGCTGATGATGGTGGCGAACTGGTCTCCCCGAAGAGGCAGGCGGAGGCTCATCAGGCGATCATTGATACCCTGCGGCAGACAGGGCAGACGTCCAACGATATCGTTACGGATGGCAAAGGCAACACCAGCGTCGCGTCGCTCTG
Source organism: Schistocephalus solidus (assembly GCA_017591395.1). Lineage (NCBI taxonomy): Eukaryota > Metazoa > Platyhelminthes > Cestoda > Diphyllobothriidea > Diphyllobothriidae > Schistocephalus > Schistocephalus solidus. The sequence continues at coordinate 6,995 of WEDG01014202.1, forward strand.
CCTTTGGCCGGCCGCTCCAGAAGAAAGTGTAGCCGGCCCCCACCTCCTCCAGTTGACCCTGCTCAGAGAATCGGGTCTCGCTGAGAGCAGCAATGTCCACCTTGTAGCGCGCCAGTTCCCGAGCGACTAGCGCCGTCCTCCGTTCCGGTCGGTTGCTCCTAGGGTTTTTTAAAAGGGAACGAACATTCCAGGCTGCTAGTGTGAGTGGACTCACCTGAGCAGCCTGGAGAGTATGGCGAGGGGGGTGGGGACGGGGGGTATTGTTGTTTGTTTGAGTTTTACGACCGCGTAGTTTGCGATCTGCGAGCCGGCTGCCGAAGACGTGAGACCCAGCATTTATTAGGGCACATTTTTTAGCCCCTTCATCCGCGAGGAGGCAAGCAGTGCTATCCCTAAATAGGGCTGCTCGGACATCCCAGACGGCTGCCGAACTCCACTATGGGTCACGGATTTTTTTTAGTGGGAGAACGACCCGAGTTAGTCTGGGCCGCCTACGGGGTTGCTGTCGCCCCCACCGTAGGACTTTTTGAGAGGGGGGAGGTGGGAAGATCGGGAGTCAGACATACCGGGTGTGGAGGCACACACAACACCGGAGACCCTCACCTGGTTTAGCCCGCTGGTCGTGACGGTTGCCCGGGGTGTGGCCGCTGGGAAGAACCCAACTTTGAGGAGCCACAGGTGAGAGTTGGGTACCAGTTAGAGGCAGCCACAGGAGCATTCACCACCTGTACGAGACAAATGGAGCGACCAAATGCAAGCTGTGTGGTGCTACCCCTAACTAGTACCCCTACGACCGATATCCACTCGCACACACACACGTACGTGCGTCCAGGTGGTCGCTGCAGCAACCCCTCGGCCGACCCACCACAGGCGAATAGGTAAGACAAGCCTCGAGTGACGCAAAACACGCCAATGGGACAACACTTGAACACACTCTCAGGCATGACTTGACGACCAGCCCTGTCCACCGCTTACTGAGACAGCAACTATGTACGAAAAAAATCCTCCCCACAGGTGCTTTCTGTCTTGTCCAACTAGCCGAGATTTGGCCTGATTATTGCAGTGCTCTGAGCATAAACACTGCTAACTGTCACTGGAACTGTTAGTCACCCACGCCCTTGCCGCGTTTACTCCGCCTTGACACAGAGAGGTTATTTGGAGGGCCGGATTGGGCTCTGCGAATATACTGCACTTCTTGTGCGACCGTCCCTACCGATTGGTGCGAGCGATAATCCGAAAGGTCAGGCTACTAAGCTACACGTTCCAGCGATCACAGCTTCCTCTCCCTCGGAGATCTTAGTGCATTTACAGTTTCACAAAGTCACAGAAGGCCCAATTCTTACGAAAGCCTGATAGAGCATGCGACCAGTTGGTCCACTATCCACCGGCGATGACAGAGCGGAGACAAGGATTTTGGTAGGGAATGAAGAACACACAGTTGGCCGGATCTGAGTAAAAAGACCGGGGTTCAAAGTCGGAACCAGGCAGAAGAAACAGAACATCATGGGTGGCGCAAGACCAAAGCAAGGAGGCCTCGTGGTTAAGATATTTAAAATAGACTATAAGACAACTATAAAACACAAAATTCTGTCTAAAAGTCAAATATATCGTGACAGGATCACGAGATTGGCGCACTGAAACCCCTCAAACGAACTTATACGAAACGAATGTCTAAATGAAAGCGCTTCGGAGAATTCCTCTTCAGTTGAGTTGCGTTGAATGCTGGCTGACGGTCATCAAGCAGATGGCTTCGGGAGAGTGATCTGTTGTGCAATTATGGACTGAATCTCACGTACGTCCGGGGCCAGACCGAGGAGATAGAGGATGCGAGTCAGATGGAGGAAGATCCATTCGCGGAGAGCCTCGATACTAGAGGGACACAAATTTTGACCTTTTTTCAGGAGAAGGGTTATTCAAAAGAAAGAGTCTGGGTCGCGTGCTGATACGTGCAGACCTACCGAAGCTGAAGTCTATAGCGTCGCCACTGCATCCAGCCGAGGAAGCGGGTCACGTGCGAGACGACCTTTTGGTTCGACACTTGAATTCGGCTACCAAGAAGGGCAGTGTAGATCATCAGTTCGTGGCGGTTTATAGGGTCCCCATGGCTTCGAACAATCGAGCGGACCAAATTAAGGTTTCTGAAAATGAAGAACCTGAGGGTGAGTCAGGAACTTGACATTCCATGATTCTTAAGGGCCAGTACATTATAAGGTAAACTAGAGAATATGGGAATCGGAAACCTCGGGAACGTGTTTGCTGCCAAACGGATTGGTCTCCGAATCGGTGTCGTTTGCTCTGCATTTCGGCTACCGCTGTCATACTCGCTAACTGCGCGAATTAGTCGGTATCTCCTTAAACCTAGCCCACTGAGCAAATCCATTAAAGTGTGAGGCCAAATCGGACATGATCGCGTTCAAGGCGCTGGGAAGAAATCCCAAAGGTTAGTCAGTGGGGAGAGGCACGATCACGGGACGCCAGACGTGCGTTCTTGTTTGGCTTTCGACATCTTTCAACATAATCTCCAAACTTTCTGCCCAGAATACAATACACTCTGAACTGGTATCTCACTTCTCTTCCTATTAGAGATCGGACCTGAAGGTCCTAGAGGTGCCGTGACAAAAAACACATGCACCGATAAGTGGAAGAATACCTCGTACCATCTCGTCAAACAGCTTTCACTACTTTGGTGTGTCACGCATTGGTTGGAGTAAGTACGATGAGCAAACTCGTAACCAACAGCCTAATTTAAAAATTTTGCTGCTAAAAAGTAATCACATTGTCAGAAAACATGCACAAACACATCCCTTCTTGTACTGCGTTGGTAGTTTTAAACTTGAAGAAAACGTAACTTTCAGTTTTAAAACAAGTTTTGTCTCTACCTGTTGTTACATTTGAGTTTTAGGACAAACGGCAAGCCGTATACCTTCCATGTAGGTAAAATAATACATGATTATAAAGGCGATACCGTACGGGGTTTATAAAATTTTGGAATAGATATGGACCGTGTTCTAAAGACTAGAAAAATTTTGAATAGACAGTTTACGGCCCTACAAACTTCATAATTAAAAATGTTTTTAAAAAAAACCGAAAGCAGCCCTTTTTCGAGGATAAAATTCGAAAAGGACGTACTGAGTGAATGCAAGAAAGAACATTTTTGTGCATCTGTCTATACAGTCTATCCCTGTTTACAGGGGCACGGAAAATCAATGAAAATATCGTATTACTTAAGCCGTCATTTTGACCGAGCGGCCGGAAAGATGCGTATTCAAAAGCTGGCATCCTAGCCTAACTAAAATATCTTATTATTTGGCGAGCACCAATATTGCAACCGAAGCTAAGTACTCCTTTCTAATCGAAAACACCCAACAGAATCTCGGTCAACATTTCCTGAGATAGGACAGGTACTGTAACTAGGGATGGAGAGCAGACTATGTTTACAGAATACCTACTGGTACTTGGTACAGTTTTGAGTAACTTTGACCTAACCAGCCTTAACAATGTCGTAATTGGAGTTTCACCGCACGAGACCATCCTCAGCAGCAGCGGGTCTACAGAACTCGGTCAGGAGATGAAAACTAAAGCCCAAGGGTCCAAGAACAATGGACCATCTCCAATTAGATGCGGAGATAAGAAATTGTGTTGTCTCCAATGAGGCGGTGGCAGCAGTGAATTGGAAACCAACCATGTACTCTGCATAGGTCTAATATATCCTTGCAACATTGTTGTTATTGCAGGAAGCAGAAATGATCTTATTTGATAATCCTTCTGTGCACCTCACTGAAAAGATTGTTCCCGAGGAGAGTTGGTTGAACCCCCTAGCCTTTACTCGTCTCCCACGCACACAACCCCCAAGTTTAAGCCAAGGAAGTACTGACAGGACTGGTTACGACAGGCGTCCAAGTAGTAAACCTCGACACACTCAGATAGGCCTTGGCTTCGTTGGCATACGCGAACTGTCAAACACACCGATGGCTGAAACAACACCACCACAAATGGTATCTGTTTTAGTGGAGTCTTTGGTAGTGAGGGATACCAAGAGGAGGCCTGTATTCTGTGTAAAGGCTCGGTGATGATGGTGCGAGGGAGGAGCAAGCCCGACGCGAGACCAACCCCGGGTATTCGCACCTGTCTGCTGGTGATATTTCGACCCCGAGGCCAAATTCCAGAGGTTGGAGAACAGGGACCACAAGATGCCTAGTGCGGCGTGCGTGTGCCAGAGGCAGATGGCTTCTACGAGGTAAGCAGTACTTTTTTCCGGATTTGAGTGATGGTTAGGCTAAAAATGTACCTAATGAAGAGGAGCATTGGGCGGGGCATTTCGCGAAGAACAAGCATTATACGGTCAAAGTGCTCCTGAGCCTGAGCGATGAGGTAGGCGCGCTCCGACTCTGTAAGGCGTGGTGAAATGGTTCGTCCTTTTCGGCGCCAAGGTCGTTGAATCAGGACCTCTGCGAAGGTGGACCAATCTGAAGAGGGCAAAACCGGACAACAAAGGGATCACGTGATCTCAGTAATGACAAATACAAGAGACAATTAGCATGTAAGGACTTGTAAACAAAGATGAACCAAACACGCAAAGAGGGACATATTGACGGACCTGTGCGACGGCGACCTCTGCCTCGCTCCCCGTGTGCAATGTGTTTCACCAGCCTAAACAACTGGAGGTCGGCCTGGGGCGCCCTGACTGGCTTGACATAACGTCCTCTATCATAGTACCACGAAGCAGCTGGGCCCTTCCCTGCGTAACAATCCAGGTTTCACATTCGAATTCAACGACCTTGAGGAGATAGGCCAGCTGCTTTCATCGGGGTACGGGCGCTGTATCCAACACCTGGGAGCCAGGCGGGGGTCAAAGTATAGAAGGACTATCAATCCAAAAAAATGATAACCTCCTCACAAGCATATTGCACACTCCGTTTATGATTCCAAACAACTAAATCTCGGTTTTTCAAGTGCCTATAAACTGGAAAGCTGGGTTGTTGACTGGCATCGTAGTAGCCAGCAATAGTAGTAGTATTACTGTTGTTGTTGCGACCTACCACCGAAGCAGCGCGCAAAATCCGCTTATCAGACAAGGGCAGGGTGTTCCAGTCAGACGCGTAGGCGTAACGGCATCTGGGGCTTCCAAAGATCCTTGCAGGATCTCGATTCCTCTGCCAATCACCGCCGGCACCTGGGACGCAGTCACGCTACATTGAGTAACGTTCGTGTTACCATCAGGACGTAGAAAGCATGTTCGTGAACAGTACGGGCCCTTAACCTAAATTGGATAACCCCACAGTTGATCCGGCTTTCCGGAACTGTCAAGTGATAAATTATTCCAACCTATATTCACATATTAAGTTGCGAAGAGAAAACCGTAGATTTGTCGTATTAAAGATGACTAAACTTTCCCACGAACCAACATGACAGTGGTCGATTCCAGTAAATGATGGGTGCACCCTAAGTTGTTCTGAATGCAAAACCGGCCAGGATATGGTATGTACTCGGTATCAGCAACAGATAACTCGGTGAAGGTGTCTTACGGGAATGGTGGTAATGGGGATTATACGGGTGCACGCGGCCCCCTAACCGCAACTCAAGAAATAAATTAACCGAAAAAATCTACTTAAAGTAAATAAATGTCCCACAAGACACGTTCCACGGCGCTGAACCCGATTATATACCATATACTTACCAATACACTCACACACGTCCCATTTCTGCGGCTGCGTAATGCAGCCATTTGAAAGCACAGTACGGAATGCATAGAAACTGGGTTACTATGAGTTGGCGATTTCAAGAATGTGCAATTTCCCCATTTTAGCATACCTTGCTGTAAACTGAAAATGTTCAACCTTATAATGAGAGATTTTTAAAAGAAAAGTTCTTGTGACGACTCGTTTATCTAATTCCGGGTGGAATAAACCTGTTCCCTATTGTTGTAACTATCAAGTATCAGACCGTATCACATCAAAGAAAAATGTGCAAACCTTAAATCTTAACATAATCCCGACTCATTAGCCCTAACACCAAACTTAACGTCACAACCCTCACCTTAATCCTCAACCTAAATTCCCCGGAATTCGGTGTAAAGCCACGTGTACTGGTGGCAGTTCCTGTTCGCGTGTCCTGTTTAGGCAACCATACAAGTAAAAATTGCCAAATAAGGGAACTGGCTGACCCCTTTTGGTCTATTTTCTATATTCGGCTAAATATGCCCGAGCTCCAGGCGGGAGATGGCCATAGGATGAACGCAGGTAAGGCCCGATATCTACGCGACCAACTTATGCCGAATGGCTATCCGAAGGTGGTTATTAGCCGATGCTTATGTGCCTCTCCAGGAAGTCTCGACCGGAAACGTCAACCATGACATTCCATGCTCTGCTGTACATTAGGGATGCTTCCGATTTGATTGGACGCATTTCGGTGGTACTAGGTGCTGGGACACCGGTCTAAATTTACCCTGCGCCGCCGGATTATGAAACGTAAGAACCAAGCAAATCCCAGTAAGCAGTTAGGGTAGTGCATCACATCCCGTGCCTAAACTGTCCTTGTAATTACGAAGGTCAGACTGAATGCCTGCGCGGATCACGCATGCCCGAACACAAGCTGACTGAGCGACAGTGTGACGAAGTATCAAAATTAGCCATCCACGTTTACGAAATCCGTCACGAGTTAAATACCTCAGCGACGCAGACAATTTCTCATATCGGAAGAAAAGCAATCCGAGAGTTGATTGAAACCTCGTGCCCCAGGACGCGGCATATAACCCTAACCCTAACCACAACGTAAACCCTAACTGTAGACATAATCTTAACTTTAACCCCACGCCTAACTTGAGGAAAAACTTAGCCGAACAAGGCCTACTTGCATTAAATAAAGGTTCAGTAGGACACGTCCCAGGGGTTATCTATTGCTGAACCGACTAAAGACAATATTCTTTCGGAAAACCATTTGCAAGTAAATTAGCGCTTCTTTTCAGTACGAGGCTGTTAGATTGAGGCAGGCGAGTTAGCCCTCATAGCATTCGGCTTTCCATCACTATTACAACTTCGGTTAATTGGCTTACTTGAAGCTGAAAAAGTATCTGGGAATTTCGGCCAAGGTTTCTTGGAACTTCGCGTTTACGTGAAAACGTGCCCCATTTTGTTCAAAATTCTCCACCTACAGGCCATACTGTTTTGTAAACTACGAGAACCTAGTAGAACTGACCATTCACTCCTAACAGCAAAGAAGCCGCCTGCATACGGGTCTCATTATTGTCCACGACGGACTTGTACATTTCGCAGACCGCCAGTCGTTGATCGTCAGGCAGGCTCTCGTAAAGACCGTGATCCAGGATGACCAGTTGTGCGGGCGTTTCTGCCGGGCGTCCGAGACGTGCAAACAGGGCGAGCCAAGACCAAAGACCTCGGGCTAGGCGCCGAAAGAGAGGCCCGGAAAGTTGTCGCTGTCCAGATGAGGATTCATCATCTGATGACCGCGATGGTCGTTGGCGGACCAGCAGGTTGCCAGGATGCGGATCGGCGTGGACAAATCCGGTGCAAAAGACCTGTCGACCAAAGGCCTCCACCAGAATGCGGTCGATAGTGCGCAGAGAGAATCCCTGAGCCTTTAATGCCTCTGTCTAGATACGCAGAAGGAGAAAGCGGAAACTGTGTGACAGACACGCAAGCCTTCGACATTATTTCTGGTGAGATGCTAAAACAGGCGGATATTGGTCAGTAGATCAAGTTTGCTGGCAAAACTGACCGGATATGAGTCAGAAATCAGGTATTGCAACACCTGGTGGTAGGAGTATAGCTGGCCAAAGACGACTAAAAAGCTGGAAATGGTCATTGCAGTCCCCCTGTATTTGTCAATAATGCCTTTCCGCCTATAATACACTAGTCACTGAGCGACTGCTGGCGGGATCGAGATTGAGGCACAAGGAGACCCAATAGGTGAGCGCCCGATCGAAAACGACAGGACAAAAAGCCCGTGGCTCAAAGGTTAGAACGTTTGACTTCTAGCCAACAGGTCATGGATTCGATCCTCAAGTGCTGCAAAACCCGAGGGTTTGTCTGGTTGTCTGACGGCGGTTAATAAGCCAGAAACGGTCATTTCAATATCCCTCGTTTTTGTCCGTAATGTTCTTCTATCCGGAATCAGTAGCTAACCAGACATTCGGTTGCGTTTTAAGTGTGTGACACGATTACATGCTCCTCAACAGATAAAAAACAGACTTTAACCCTCAGACATAACAAATGTAAGTACAGACACGGGAACGGATCCCAAAAAACCTGCCTCCTGCTCCCCGGGCAACATGGCATGCTGTGTGAACTTATGACTCGCAGAGTGGACCTATTATGGCGCCGTCGACTGTGTTTTTCCTGGGTCAAAGCCAGTGACTGAAGTGGCATGAGGCCTCGCTCTGGCAAGGTCAGCAGTGCAACCGACCAATGCAAAAGTACAACGCCCCTAGTCGGAAAAAGTCCTCCACAACAAGCAAAGCCCACCGCGCAAACCGCCATTGCTAAAACTGCAGGAGAACAAAATAAGGTTGAAAAGACATGGAACGTTGTGTAACACAGATGCATCAGCAAACACTGGAAACCGACCTGATTTATCTTGACACCATCAATGAAGTCTGCTGTGAGAACACGCTTGCTGGTTAAGTTGTAGTGCACACGAGGTACATGCACCCGCCCGTCCGGCAGCAAGGTACCCATTGCTGCAAGCTCCTGTCGGCAGCGCATGGCGTTCTTGGCCTCCAGCTCAAAGTCCAACTCCTGCGCCAGGGTATTCTGTGGGCACAGAACACAGGTGATGTGAGTTCCAGAGGGCCAACAGCCGTTGAATGCAGAAGTAAGAAGACATGAACAGAATGGCGGCTGCTCAGGCAGGCTCACTTAAAATTGTTTTGACAAGAGGGTGTCTGAGAAGGAAAGACTGGGAGTTACCTCTTGCGAATCGGCGTTAGCAACTAACACATGAAGGGACAGATTCATCCGGACTCCGCTTAAAGAGATACCCAGTAAAATAGAGGTGACAGAATGCAAACATTACACGATGGACAACGGCGGGAGGGGAGTAAGGGAGCCGCTAAGGGCAGGCAGTAATTCGAGCACGTTCCTCGTCGTCCGTTTGGCATTGCTGCCTCTGCTTTGCTAAGGATTGAAAGCGAAGATAATCCAGTGTCCAGGAGAAGATGGCCACTGGGAAAATACTCAAACTCACCCAGGGAGAGCACGGTGACAGAATCAGCGGAAGAAGCTCACCGTTGTCTGCCCAAACGACTCCAGTTGGATCCCGCAATGATTACCATTTTCACCAACTCCGGAAACTGGCAGCAAGAACGTTGGGCTGAAATAGCGACATCCGTGAAACAGGCCTCATCTGAGTTGCGGCAAAAGGTTTCCCAAGAGGCCCCTAGGGACCCTACCCAGCTGTTTATGCACAGTAGATTCCCTATCTAAGGAAATTTCGACCGAAATTTTGGAATGTGCTTTTGATTCAAACAAGTTACTCAAGTAGGATTTTTATATTGACCCTCTTTCAGACTAATTCCGAAATATTTCTGTCACAGTAGGACAGTAGGCTTTTGAACGAGCTTCTTTCTGACCACCTGCAAAAGTTATAATTTGTAAAAAATGGCTACTTAAGTAGCATGTATTTTTCTCACTGATTTTTGCCTTCCTCGTAAATTCAAACATATTTTATAGAAAACATTCACAAAAATTAACTTTATTGTGTTCCCTTGGTAGAAAATTGCGTCTTCTTCAAATTTTATGCTTGAAGAAAGGGTAACTTTCGGTTTTAAAAAAAGTTTCCAATTATGAGATTTTTTAAGATTGTAAAATGTTCATTCATAATACCTACGACATGATCCAAATCCATTACAAAATATTATGAGAAATCTACGATCTCTTCCTCATAGCGTGGAGAAACGCATGATTTCCCTCACACAGAATGTATACAGCATGCAGTTTTTAAACCTTAAATGCAAGTGTAACGGTCGGTAGGGTTAAAAATTATTCGACAGTTAAGAAACATTTTAAAACCGAAAGTTACCCTTTCTTCAAATATAAGATTTTAAGAAGACGTCAGTTGCTACCAAAAGAGTACAAGAAATATTACTTTTGTGGGGGTTATCTCGAAAATATATTTGAATTAATAATAGCATCGAAATTAGTGAGAAACCTATATACTACTTAAGTAGCCATTTTTAACAGAGTATACGTTCTGCGAAGCTCCTTCAAAAGCCGGCATTCTACTGTGACTGAAATATCTTGGGATAAGGCTGCATGATAATCAGTATAACAACCCTACTTGATTAAGTTGTTTGAATCGAAAATACAATTCAGAATTTCGGTCGACATTTCATGAGATAGGTAATCTACTGTAGGCACCGACCACACATTCGCATTGCCGTACATTCTTGAACCTTACCATGACGACTGGCAATCGAACAACCGATCGGTTTGTTGACTTACACAGCATTTGATGTCATCCATCGTGAGTCTCCATGACAGAAAAAGATGAATGAAACACTGGCGAAGAGCATCGTTTTAATCAGAAACTACCATTGCTCCATGATTGCGCGGGTTCCCACCTGCAGCCAGTCGATCTAGCTTTCGAAATGGCTTGATTTTGATGGCGATTCTTTTCAAATACGCTCTTGGCTGGTTCTCAGAGGGGTCCCAATCGGTTCAGATGGTTTTGAATCTGCACCTGGGAGCCGACTGACTGATATCGACTACGATGACAATATCGCCCTACTAGCGTCAGGTTTTGATGGCCTACAGACAGTGCTGTGATGGGTAAATAGTTGTAAAATCAGTCAGTTTGTCGCTACGGTGTTTTCGAGCAGCGACCCTGTGCACAGCAAAGAACCCCTCGGAATTAATGGTTGTTAGTTAGGTGCGGGGACACCGTCGAGTAAACACGAGATCGCCTCCCTAATCACTGCTGCTCGTAGGGTCCTTACAAGCCCTTGAAAGTGACGTGAAATTTGGATTGTCACGAGGATTTGCGTGTGCAGAGCGTTCGTTCGGTCCACCTATCTATGCCGTTGTGAATTCTAGACAATGCACGTGAAAAAGGAGAGAGAAAAACAGGTTTTTTTATCCCCCCCCCCCCCCCATCCCGTTACCTAAGAACCGTCCTTCGAGTGAAGTATACTAATTTTGCCCTCAACGAGACAGTCCAAACTCCCTGCGAAATTATAAAAATAGCTCAGACCAACCGAAAAATACGAGGTCGTTGGCTCGGTTATGTTCCTCGCCGTTCGACGCATGAGTTCAATGTTGCTGCCACAGTACAGCGCTGATAGGCCGGGAGGAAAAGTCAAAACCTGGGTTGGCATACAGTAGATGACCTAACTCATGCAAATTCGCGGTCGGAATTTGAACAGGTGCTTAAGCGCACATTTGGTCCTGTTATTTTGATTTTTGACTGGATTTGAGGCTCAGAGAGCCTTTTGCTAAAGAACACGGAAAATCAACAGAATATTAGTACATTTTATTCTTATTGCCATTATTCCCATGCTGGGGTCATCGAGGTCTTCGCTGCTTAACTTATTTGCACACCTTGGTGACACCGTGAGTGTTCGCAGCAGCTGGACCTGGCGACCGTCGTCCATGAGGTGTATGAACGTTCTCCCTTGGTTCAAACCGCAATGGACCGAGGATGATCTGGACATATATTTCCGCCTTTGAAATCCTTCAAGGACTCTGCAATCAGCAAGGGAGCATCTGGCTGATTCGTGTGACCTCCAAAATGCCCCCCGTTGGACCCCCCCCCACCCCCAAGGGCGACAGTTTTTTCTCCTAAATATCACCGGGAGTTTTTTTTCACTGTCTGCTCTTTTTTCAACTACGTTGGCCTCGCCAACATATCGAGATACTACTTTTTTGATACCACAACTCGCATGTACAAATAGGGAATTCAAAGGTGACTCACCTACATCTCCCTCAAATATACTGATACTGAATACTGAATTGCTTTTCATTATTTTGTTTTTGTATCATATTTTACTTCTCTGCCTTCGGTTATATTAGGCCTCATATAATTGACCCGTTATAAGGTCATTTTTTCAATTGGCTACTTTTCGATAGAATACATGAGTTCTTAGTTAATAAATGATACTTTATAAACCAAACTATGCCTTATTTTAAAGATCGGCTGTTTATTTACCGCAGTATAACTTGTGGGGATGTACGGTGGGTGATTTTGGCGCTACAAGGGTTTTCGTGCGAATTCGCATTAGATAGGGACCAAAGTGTAGTTCACCAAGACATGTAGGTGGTTCTTTGAAATCCGGTGTTCGGTCCCATCGCTGGATTAATGGTTCGAGCTTCCCAGATGCAGACTGCTACCCTCGGATGTACAATTCGCGTATGCCCATGGCCATACTTAGTACAACTAGAAAACGTAATAGTAACATTGAGCAGGAAGGCACTCATAATCTAAGTAGGTAGCTAGCTTACACGATAAGCTCCAACTACATTTTTCTAACACTTCTTTTCAGATTAAAACGTCAAAGGGGTTGAAATCGATCAAAAAATAATGATTCTCTGCATAGAAACACTGCGTACGAGATTGGCCAAAACCTCCCTAAAGAGCACACTATTCAACTGAGCGGGCTCTGTTCAATAACCTTCTCACACTCTGTGGAGAAGCCTGCAAACACAGAATGGTAGCGTCAATGGACTAAGCATAGAATCGGTATGAATGTGTAAGAACATCGAACTTTTCAGGAAGTGTGAAGAATTGTTTTGGTGCGGTAGAATGGCGATATTTTGCAAGTTTCAAAAGAAATGCCGTACAAATATTCTGTGACGTACTTCATCCTACCATTTTTTAGAAACCCACAATGAAGGAATAGTCAAGGCAGGAGGAGGAGGGCAAAGAAAACCTACCTTCAAATCCTTCAGTACCCACGAAAATCCAAAGTTTTTGTGAATCGTTTCCACTATGCGAAGTAGGAATTCCAGCGTACCGATGTCAGTATGGAACCGATCGCGAAGATCCTCGTATTGTACCTTGACGGCGACCCTATCGCCAGAGCGCGTGACTGCTCTATGAACCTGGGCGAGACTTGCCGCAGCGAAGGGCTCACGATCGAACTCGAGAAATAAATCCGATGGCTTGGCACCAAAGTCCGCTATGAAAATTCGATCAACCTTCAAAACCGCAAAAAAGGCTTGTTGAGTTTTATGAAGGGAAAGGAAAGTTGGTGCGAACGTTCGGAGAGCTCATTTAGAAAAGAGACAAATGAAGTTCAAAATATTATTATCATATGGTCAGTTATAACTAATGTACGAATCAACTCCGGGAGCAAAAGATAGCTCAGTGTGTCATACGCGACCGTACCACATGCCGACGTAACCCTAACCTTATCCATTGCGCTCGTTAGGGTTAGCATTCATTGCCGGGTTAGTAGGGTCACATAATATTTCCTTTGTGGTAGGAGAACCGAAGTATCGGGTCAAATTGCAACTGTTCCGGTGGCGAATATTAGGAAGGCGTGGTGGTTTAAAAACTCATCCGTCCTACTTTTATAATGAAAAATCGCACAGAGCGGGCCTCATTCTTACACCTGTCAAGGGTCCGAATAAAATCAGTCGGGTCAGCTGCGAATGATATCGCGCATATAAGGTGTGAGGTACAACCACCGGATCTCGCAATACGCACACTTGTCGGGGCAACTAAATATTGAGCGATCCAAACGAAAACAATAGGTAGGGTAAGGATTAGGTTGGCATTCTCCTTTTCTTTATTTGGTCCTACCCCTAAAACTTATATCACCAGGTCAGGTCAGCTAGGAATGATATCGAGCATATTGGTAGGCAAGTTGTAAAGAAACCAGAACTCGCAACCCGCACACGTGTCGGGCAACGAACTATTATGCGACACTACTAACCCGGCAACGACTGCTAACGCTAACGTAAATCATGGATAGAGTAAGAATTAGGTTGGTGCTCGCCTCTTCTCCATTTAGCCCCATCCATAAAAATACTGTTACCATCGGCCCCGTATTATTTGCTGACCCATCCTTCGTTCCCTCAGTTGGGCCACATATTACGTTCTTGCCCAATGGTCTGGCAATTATTCAGATACCTCGCTACTTTAATAACTTGGTACTTGTAACCTATATTAACCATTAATACGTTGTCTACGTCTAAAAACAACTCTAAAAACCCTTATTGACTAAATTTCAACCAAGCTGGAGATGTGGATAATTGGGCAATGAAGTAGACTTCAATGAAAAGGCCAAGAAAGTCAGCTATATGACATTTAAGTCTGTGCTACATTACTGCCTTATGCTGGCTAATAGTAGGTCGAACTGGATAGTAGTTTGGACTACAGCATGGCGGGTCAGATCTTAGCTTTGGACTAGTCTGCATGGAAAAACAGGATAGCTGGATGCGACTGAAATAGCTTCAGGAGGGGCGGAGGTTGCTCAGTGAGGTACTCGTGAACATCTCGGGAAGAGCTTACCTCGTCCCCCGACCTTGCGATTGCCCTGTCATGTAGAGCTTCAAGCGTCGTTATAAATTCCTTTGGGAGAACATGATTTAGTGAGGCCAAACCTTGGCCCATCTTTATGTAAAGACCACCATTCTGGATGCAACCATGCAGAATCATATCCGCAGCCCTTTGATGACATTTTAGCATGGCATTCGTATATTCGAGTGAACCCTATATGCTACAGCACTCGCAAATCGAGTGAATTACCTCAGGAATATGCAAAAGCTGCCACTTGTACATGATCGAAATGCGTACTCCAACAGATAGTGACCTAAGAGCATTAAAAGTTGATAATGAAAAATGTACCTCACGAAACGCATAAGAGAGCCGGAAAATCTACGTAAAACAGCCTCGGAATAGTCCTCGTGCTTTAGAAGCGCTGGAGAGGCGAGCATGGGCACTGATAACAGCAGAGCACACAGAGTCCTTCTTCGAGTCTTGAAGCAGGAATAAAAAATTGACGACATCAGCCCTTCGAATGCCTTGAATGGTTGCCTGTCAAAAAAGGTATATGTGTAAAAAGAGGACTTCAAATGCAAACAGATTAAAAGCACTAATGCCACCCTTCAATAGACAGAATTTAAGAGGCATAACTTGTCTCTGTAATTTTGAAATGGACGCATGACACGTCAGAAAGAAAATTAAACGCAGCCGAAAGGCGTGTCCGACTTGAACTGACTAAGAGGAAGTACGCATAGAAAAGGTTTGTGAATCCTCTTTCTGATGCCAATTGTGCCATTCTATATGCGGTTTCCGTACATTATGAATACTCTAAGCCAATTTCATAATTCGTAACCTAAAAAGTGCGCATGGTCGAGTTGTTGGGGCCCAACGTCAGACCCACCAGAAATTATTATCCTCAGCGTTGTTAATCGTCAGTCACAGTGCTGTCCGGGCAAGCTATGTGGCTTTTTGAGTATCATCCTCTAAATCATTGGTGCTGTTTTAGTGACTAAAGTTCGCGCTGCTACGGTTATTTTGCATTGCAAAACTGTTGTAAACTCGCAACATTAAACCTTTTCTGTTTTTTCCAAAATAAAGAGACGCTTAGTCGGCTGTAATTCTATCGTACAGAGTTGGAGAGGACCCGAAGATGACCTTATGAATACTCAATTGAACAGTATAAGTCGAAAAAAATTCAGAAGTGAATTAGTCACAGGAAGCAGGGTTTATAAAGAGCCAAGCTTACTGGATCCACACTATCCTTGATAGCAACGGAGGTCAAGAAGGAGTGGACCCGTCGGCTTGTCGAGTTCAGTCGGAATGTGATAGTGACCGGCTCTCCAATAACTCTGACAGGAGCTCAGAGCAAACGGCTACCCACGCAACTTTGTCGACAGTTGCATGCGAACCAAGGCGAGAGGCTGAACTGCATTAGCGCTATGTTTCGGAAGCCAATAGCCGCTTTCTCACAAAACTCGGAGTTGGAATTGCACACTGACCAGAAGCAACTATCAGGCGCTAAGTAATGAGGCCGAAAGACCCGCTGCCACGGCGGGAAACGTATGGAGTCATTTACCGAATCCGGTGCAGCTGCAAACAAAGCAATTACGTCGGATAAACTGGGAGGCTACTCCGCACGCGAACGGCCAAGCATGCGGCAACAGTGAGGAGGAAAGACGCTAACTCTCGGGTCAGGGCTAATGCAACAGGACTCGGCCACGCCTTCAAGTTTGATAAGGCCGAACTTCTCGCAAGGGTTGATAAACACGTTAACCATGAACTCCTTGAGTCACGTTCTCTGGCCCACAGTCGATTAAAAGACGTAATGATCTCGCGGCTTCATATTATGTGCTGCAATTTGGCCTGGACAAAAATACTAGCCGCGTGGGGAAGAAGCGGGTAACCAGCAGTCCCGGTGACGGCGAGCCGAATTGGTAAGTAATTGTCACACCAAGAATCGACAAAGGTGATGAAATCACGGCAATTAACGACTCAGTTATGGACTAAAAGGAATCATCGCATCAAAATACGACCCCAGCGACGAAAACGAGGACTACCAAATATAGTAGGCGTGTGATTGCCTGGCAACCACGCCCTATAAATACTGCGAACCTTGTGCCCTCTATTACCCGTTTGTGAACTTGTCTTCGATGGGTTCGAAAAATAAGCAGAGACCTCAGGCCAATAAACACTATTTTTTAATGATAGTGTCTTTTTCTTCTCCTTCGACTATCAATCAGGTGACGGCATCGAAGTGTATCTCTATTACATGCGGAAAACCCTCACGTATGTATGCACGCATCTTGGGATATTTCAGTATTTTCTACGCAGTTTGATATGGCGGATGCATACTAGCTCAAAACTTAAAGTTCATGAGGTTAAAAATGTTCCGCGAGCAGTTATTCTGTCACATGCGAACTACCGATGTGCCTTCGTATCTCCTCGCATGGCGTAAAAGGGATGTCGGGTGATCTGAAGGACTGCAGCTGGCAGCTGTCCTTCCATCCCAGAAATTATTTGAAAAATAAACGGATAGAAACTGCGTAAATAGCAATCCACATATACACGTCACAAAACTCTTGCAAATGAGGAATTAAGTTGTGTTCAATCAGCTGTTAAATTCACTACAATTTTTTTAGAACACGACCACTTGGAAACGTCGATTCAAATGAACTCCAGAGTACTTGAGCGCATATAAAAACTGATCGATAATGCGCATAGCATGTGGAAAAAGTCCAGGATAGACTGAATGCCCATTATGGGAACGAGTACTACAATATAAATGCGCAGCGCCAAAATAACGAATCCAACAGTTCAACTGTACCCGGTCTAGGCAAGACGTCTTTAATCATTCTTTCACTTTTGCGGGTATATTGAACAAGATTGGCAAGCAGTCGAACATACACATGCATAGGATTCCGATGGTACAAAGACAAAACTTCACACTGAATTTGAAGTAACAGCTAGCATAAATAATGTGTAAATAAAAACGGTAATTGCACAGGCGGTCCGTCTGCGGGAACACGGGGAAGGGATTCACCAATTTCTGGAATATTATGCTGTCGGGGGCGGACTGATTTCAGCAACTACCAGCGATGAGGACCCGACAGCTATAAGAGAGTAGTCAGGCAGATGAAGTGAAATTGGCAACATTTGGGAGGGAAAGGAGCTGGGTACAGGTCATTCACACTAAGACTCAGGCACCCGCATTAAAACTTGGGTCGATCTGGAAGGCGAACTCTTTACAGATACAATATTCGGTCAGTTCAGGTTGGGGCATAATACGGCCCACCCACAGATACAGCACTGTGACCTCCACCGTTCATCAAGTAGCTATGCAGCTTTCTTCGGATCGCTCACCTTTATACGTAACATTCGAATGTTACAAATTCGACCATACCGTTGCTGTGGTAAATTTTACATACCTCATCTATAGTAAAATTGAGAAACTATAGTTTCTCAATTTTACTCGGCCAGCAGCAGCCTCGCCTATCACTCCTGCTCACATCATCTATTGTCTATCATATGTGTATTTATGAGTCTGATAACATTTTATACCGTTGGTTAAGACCATATATACATACATATATATTCACAACCAACGCTTACTACAATGCCACGCCATATTAATTACTTCGCTCGAGTTACAGCATAGTAAAATTAAATCCTCCAACATTCCTTATAGTATTAGTGATGTCTATTCACATATCTTCCCTGCTTGAACCCCATGAATAACTGTAACATATTACGCTTTTTTATAATTCCAACTTCCCGGTAAAATTGTTTGATTTCTAAAGTAACCCAAATTGTACTTCACGTTTAGCCGTCTGATGTCCAAATTGGCACGGTTACAAAGTCCAAGCTAAGTTATGAAACCCTCGAAAAAAATTCTCGGGGGCAAATTATGGTCAACCCAGCTGACAGAAAGATAGCTGACAACGACGCACAACAGTACAGCAAGAACTCTGGCACTAAATCGCACGAATGATGGAAAACAAGGAATCGGAAATCGAAGAAAGTGGAAAAGAAACAAACGTTCGTAAAACCAAGAGAAAGCTACAGAAATCAATGTAAAAACTGTGAAGTCAGATAAAATTTTGAAGTTTTATTGAAAAAGCGTATTTTATAAGCATATGTTCTATGGTATATGGCACATTTTCATAGTGCTCTCTGAATGCTTAAAATAATTTTTTTACCATAATTACCATGCTTATATATCACACAATTATAGACATAATGCGACAAATAAAAAGCTTAACAAACAAGTGCTTAATACAACTCAGCTAGACAGTAGTATTTATTGGCAGTGGTATCACCCGTGCTTTAATCGGAATATATGCATTGTCATTCTGTTATTCCATACGGTAAGCGCTCCCTTAATGATTTAGTCTAGAGGACGGTCATTAAGCTTTGGTTTAGAATGAATTTTAAACGTTTTTAAAAGTACGCACTTGCTGCGTGACGATAAGTGATATAAATAAATGGAATCGTAGCACATTTTACGTGTCTTTTTCAGTGCAGGTCAGTTTATTAAGGTAAACATTGGTAAATGCCTTTCAACGCCTTATGGGTCACAGGGTGGCTAAGAAACGCATCGATGCATAAGGAAAATTCAAAAGAGCTTGTTAACATAAGTACATGCGAAAAACAAGAAGCCACAGTCCAACCGAGAATAGTAAACATAAACTTCTACTCATCTATTACGAGTAATATAAATACATGTGATTTTAATTTCGGTTCAAAAGTGGTTTGTGCGTAAGAGGCTTGCTATCAATAAACTAATTCAATGAATGCGATATAGAGATAACTTCCATAAAAATGTGACTGAAAAAAAAACAATTAGCCTTGTAAATGTTAGCATTTGTTGCAGATGGGAAAATATAAAATTGATCAGGTAGTATTACAGTGGGCATTGCTATAGCGATCCAGTTTGTTCATCAACACCTCAAAGGAAACAGACATAACGACATCCCGAGGCACAGCATTCCAAAATTCAACCACATATTTGGAGAAGAACTTGCTGTGTCCAGCTGAGTCCAAGTAAGTCTTCGTTTGAATGGCTGGCCTCGCAATTTCGTTGTTGTTGTTTAGTGGAAGAAACCTCCACCTACGAGGCAGTAGTCGTGACCGCATATGATAAGGAACGTTTGTTTCAGGTCACCTATTAGCTGCTTGTAAACCGAGGGAAAGTGATCAAGATTAGACAACTGTCTTTAAACCCTGTCAATTCACAACTTTGGTTGCACGCCTTAGAACATTTTCAATGCTGCTGAAGTACTTCCAGGTCTAGGGTCTCCAAGCTTAGAGAGCGAACTACCATTGCGGCCGCACAAATATTCGTAAGACTAGCGTAGCAGTCTTCATCAAAGGCAGAAAAAGGTAACTTGATGGGGTGCAGAACTGACAACGCTAACCGAGAGGGTTTAAGCAATATCGTGACCTACATTCCAAAGCCCTTCTGCACGACTCCTTCTTGTGGTAATATACCATTTAGACAGTAAACCAAGACATTCGAAGTGCTGGTTCTGCCGACTCATGGAATAATACATTTGTTCTAATTGAACGCCAAAAGCCATTCCTTCGACCATTGTTGAAGTCGGTTTAGGTTAGCCTGCAAATCGGAAACAAAAGGTTTTAGTTGGGACCTCATCTTCAGCTGAAACCCAAATTGTAATCGGTATCCTTCAAGGTACCCTGCCAGGTGCTCTTTTGTTTTTGCTTTATATTATTTATCTTTCCTCCGCAGTTAAACACTCTCAGTTTTTTATTTATGCGGACGATCTTAAATGCGTACATTCCCTCTCTAAATCTATGGTTAAACGACACTTGGAAGAAAGCAATGCAGAATTGCATGCTCTTTTCGCGTGGAGTCAAGTCAAGTCAAGTCAAGTTTATTAAGGGAAAGATAGGCAAACGCCTTTGAATTCCCTCTTGGTTACAGTATGGCTAAAAAGCCTCTGGTATATCATCAAAATGTAAAAAAGTTGGTTTGCATAATAGCGTGCGGAAAATAAGCAGCTGTTGGCTCATCAAAAAGAGTAAACATAAATGTGTACTTGCATATGCCGAGTAGCATGAGTACATGCTATTATTGGTGACGAGATTCTCGTGAGTGAGGCATATGCGACGAGTTTGAGCTAATAAAACATGCTATAAAAATGGTACTGTAATATATAAAGTAGTATTGTCATAATAGAGTGTTATTCAACTGGGACGTGACTAAGAAGATCTGGGGATATTATAGTGGGCACTGCTATACTGGTCCAGGTTTTTCTTAAAAAGCTCAACGGAAGTAGCCATAACAACATCCAGAGGCAGAGCATTCCAAGCGTCGACCGCTCTCTTGGAGAAGAAGAACTTTAGTGTATCCAGTCTGGCCCCAGTTACACGTAGTTTGAGTGGATGCCCTCTCAAGTTCGTGGTTGTTGCTAACTGGAAGAAGTCTCCGGGTGCGAGGCAGCAGCCCTGACCGCACATGATACGGAATGTTTGTATCAGGTCACCTCGTAGCTGCTTCAAAGCAAGGTGTTCTAAGCGGTTACCGACCGGCATAGAGCCAGGAATTGCAGCGTCAAAGGGTGCAATATCTGTATTTGGAGCGTCTGGAAACGCGTAAGGAGCCTCAGAGAAGATGTTGGTGCGAACACTTGTCAGCTGGGCGTGGATCTCGAAGCCAATTGTAGATACAAATGTTACGCCTCCGCAGTGCACAGAACGGAAGTTGAAAGAACCACGGACACATGGATATGGGATTCAAAGAAACAACTTCAAAAAGAACGGTGGCAGAAAAATTGGTGCCATAAGGTGGCTTCGTGTCTTTGTTGTCCACCATACAACGAGTGAGGTAAGGACCGTTTAACGGAGCTAAACGTAACGAATGGAATTCTTACCTTTTAAGTGTATTTACATGTGCTTTGGGCTTTACAAACTGCCACAGCCAGTTATTTTTCAAGGTGACCCTAGGACTGAATGTTCTATCATCGAGGACTTAGGTTTAAGCTACACCCAAAATTTAGATACCTCGCCTCATGCCAAAAGAATTATTGCGAAAGCTGCACAGATTGTTGACTTTATTTCTTTCCATTTCTTCCTGAAATTAAGTTAGGATTTTACTGAATGTTTGTCCTTCCCATTCTTGAAATTTGCTGCCCATTCTAGCCTTCCTAAACTTAAAGAGGTCCAACTATTTTCTACTCGAATCGGTGCCAGCCAACTAACCTAAAATTTTTATGGGTTTGGAGACCGGAAACTGGCTTCCGCCTACTTTTTCGCCTTTATAATATTTCAAATATTCCCCAAATTTCAGCCCTCACCCTCGTTTTTCGTCCGTTCAACCTACATAAATTTTCACTGATTATAACTCCTCTTACATCCTCCACTACTAAATGCTCACTGTTCTTTGCTGCCAAGTATTGCTCTATTTGGAATAACCTGCCAATCGATATCAGGTTATCTGCATATGTATATTTGAAGGGTTACAGGCATTGCCCATGATGACCCTATTAATATCATTCCATGTGAACAGTCAATATAAAATATGGTGGTCATTAAAAATGTTTGAGTCAAAGCATAACATAACTTCAAATGCGTGTTCACATCTATAGGCGAAACATTTTTTAGAATTTAGAATTTATATTTGGTTAGCACCGGCAAGGCACTGTCTAAACAAACATTAGTAACGAAATAAATTTATGACAATGTGTGCAGATAAAATGTACAAATACATAACTTGTCCTGCTATGTCAACAGTTAGCGAAGTTTTAAAATTAATGGTGAACTAGAAAAATAGGCAGTGAAAAACTCCTAGCAT